>CM076581.1:569947958-570143908 GCA_034641835.2 Pinus albicaulis
ACCTATTGATCAGTGAGCTTAACTTCACGTGCTTCCGGGTCGTATGCTTTTCTGGCCATGAAGGAAGTGTGTAAGTGTATTCATTAGGACAATTCAAACCCTTGCTAAATTTCACATCGTTGATCAAAAGTTAAACAAATACAACAGTTAATTAAGTTGGTAAACGTACACAATTGTGGCATAATTTAGAGAGACCACGTATCAATTGAAACACTCTAGAAACACCCTGAAGTAGGCTAATATTTAGCTCACATATATCTAATGATAAACACCCTTATTAAAATTAGTATACCGCATGTATTATAATGAAATAGAAATAATTGAGTAGAAGTGTTGGGAGAAATATTTAGAGGTAATGAATATATTAAATTATTTCAATTCAGACTTGAGATGGCATACACGTGTTTAATACTTTGTATATATGCTACAGTGTAACCAATTTTGTAGTATAGTGAATTGTACTTGTTATTATATTTAACACTACTTCCACCACTCTCTTCTTGAGATCCATTCAAATCGTCTGCAAGCTCTCACTTGTCGGCCTTGATTTGTTTAAGTTGTTTCTTTTTTCCACGTCAATGCAAGTAGTAAACATATATTCACCACCTCCTTTTCCCGTTTCTTCTTCTTCTGTGCATACTAATGATTTCTCGATTCAACTTTGTTTTCACCACTTAGGTCGTTTGCATAGTAGACAATCAAAATCATATTGCAGATTACTCTGGCAAAGCATTAGCTAGTGGCTGGACCATGCATAGTAGTGAAGATGTGAAGGCGTAGTTATCTTGTGAAATTCTAGGCTTAATGTTGCGAGTTCCCTCGAAACTTGGATTTCACTCAACGTGTTTTTTCTATTAATGCTTATTTTTTATCATAAGAACAACAACCCTACTTTGTTTCCACTGCTTATGTTGAAATAAATTAAACAAATGTAACACAAAATTATTCTATTTTTTTTTTTTTATATATAAATATAGGAGCACACTTATCAATGATATCTGAATATAATGGCAGTTATGTATTCTTAGAGATTTTTAACTTACACTGAATTTTGGAACTGGCGTTTAGAAAATCCACGGAAAGTGAATGCGGCAACAACTATTAATTTAACCCTACCATCGATTTGACAATTCAGCTTCAAATCCCCTGAACTTATAATAGTGAAATGGTTTCTATTCCAACCTTTATTTGCTTCCTAGATTAAGATATTATGAATGATTTATGTTTTTTTAGCATGAATAATTTTTGTTTAAGCTTATAACATAATAAATTTATGAAAACTTTGATTATTATTTTAAACTTTTATATTTTAAATGTAAGATTTAGAGTTTCTTTATTACAAATTTTGTATGCTAAAAATGAATATTTTTTTTGCAAATAATTACTTTCAATGTAACTAAATTTATTGGGTTCTAAATTTTATAAATACAAATTTATGAGTATTGTGTTATTAAAATACTTCTTGAAATTATGAAAATATAGTTGATAAATAATTCACTGAGTTAGTAGGGAACAAAGAAAACAAAATGCAAAGATAAAATTGTTTTTGAATTTACTCTAACTGGACACCCTAGAAAATGTGTTGATTTTGCTTCATGGAATTAGCAAGGGGTCGATCGTGCACCGTAAAAATAGTTGGTGGTGTATTGGTGCACCATGAAAGTTGATGGCAGAGTCTAGCAACTACCTTCCGAAAAGCGTGTGTGCAAACAATAGGTGTATATGCATAATAAAGTACTTGGACTGGAATCACGTGAAACAAAAAGTCCAACCCTTTATTTTTTTACGTAAATAGAAGGTTCTCCATTGATTAAGAGGCTATCAAAAACCCCTCTAAGCGACAAGGAAATATGTCGTCGAACTTTAACACACTTGTGACCTTATATTTTCAATTTAGATTGAAACCACATTGAATCTTCTAAAATCCATATACTTCCTCCGTTATTTTTCCTTATTAGTTCTCAACCTGCATGTTACATCACATTAATTAGGCTTGGACCCTTGAACAGACAATTAATAGTTGGAGTTCATGCAGTAGCAATAATATTCTCACCACTACCGAATATGGAGTCATCCTGTTTAAATTTGGCATGTTCTAAAACAAAAAAAGATTAAAAAAAAAATCTTGGACATTGCCTTTAATTACTTGATCCAAGGATGTGGTGGTTGATAAGTTATTGCAATCACTGTGACTACTAGTACAACGAGCCCAAAAAATTAAACTTAACTTTTGTGACCACATGAGAATGAAGATATCCTAAGGTATATGTTTCACTTGCCAATGAATATATTCAATGTCATTTTTAAGGAGAGCCAATTATTTGTTGGTATTTAGATCCATTAAAAAATAATTAAATGATAAATAAAAATACACAATGATCAAGAAACAAACCACCACACAAATAAACACATGAATTTTACATGGTAAAACACTCATAGTGTGTCAAGGAAACATCCAAAAGAAAATGATTGGAATTATTATTATTAGAATATGAAAAATGATAATTATTTCATCAATTTTATTTGATGTACTAAGAATATGAGATGCATAAAATTTTGTTAAGTAATTTTAATATTATACAAAACAAAATGATTGGAATTCTTATTATTGGAATATGAAAAGTGATAATAGTTTCATCAAGTTTATTTGATGTACTAAGAATCTCAGATGCAAAATTCGTTTTTTTGTTAAGTCTTCCGTGTATTATCAATTATGTAATTTTCATATTATTTTATGTAAATTTTTACTCTAACATAAAAATTTGGGAAACAAAAAATTCTATTTCTGTAAATACAATGTTATGTAATCTCCATAACATTAAAAAAATATAATTTAAATAATTAAAAATTATATTTTTTTTGCACTAAGTTTTCACCTAAATAAATTTGATCTTTATCGACTCATGTTAGATCTGTGCTTAAGATGGATCTATGCTTGTAACAATTATTTTTGTTTTCTAGTTTATTGAGTCCTATCATGACTGCGGGACTAATTTGTGGCTTGAGTAATCATGACAGAGGAGCTTCTTACTTGAGATTACACTTGGTCTAATAATTCATTTTTTTCTCTATGTTGTGGGAGTCTTGTGTTGACTACAAGACTAATTTGTGGCTTGAGTAGAAGTGACCCAAAAGCTTATTATGTGAGATTGGGCCTGCTCTAGGCTAGATCTACTCTTAGCATGACTAGTTTTTTATTGTAAATTTTCAAACCATTAACCTTTATGAAGTGACTTAAAAAATCCCCCATCACCTTTAATAGAACACCTATCACCATCCACATCTACTCTAAGCCACTTAAAATAATAATTATTATTAAATTGTGAGTAACATTCTAAAACGTTTTCACACTTGTCAAATCATAATTTTTATATTAATCTAATAATTGAAATATCTGTTAGAAAAGTATAATGATTAATCAATTATATTGAGAAAATTTATTATCCATTATCTTCTTCTTTCTTTCTATGTAAAATTGAATTTTACAAAAATATAAATTAACGGAGTCGTCTAACGAGCCGGAGGAATTTCCCGGACGGTCAAAATTGGCCGGAATCTGGGCCAAAAAAATTTAAAAAATCTTGCAGAAACAGTGTTTGAATCCTGATTTTGACATTGGAAATGGATTCAACACCATCAAAAACCTATAGGACACCCAAAATATTAAACTTTGATAGTTATAACATGGATTTAGAAAAATTCCTGCCGGATTTTATGAAAATCTTATCGAAATTTTCATGATTTTCAGAGTGATTCCTCTAGCTAATTAGACTACGGCTAAATTAACTATTTAAAACACATTTACATTCTTAAAGTTTCTTTATTAAGTTGATTATACATACATACTTTATAATTTGGAATTGTTATTATCACATGAATGTCATGTAACTATCACATTAATTAAAAAATATGACTTTATAATCATATATAAATGTTAATGTATTATAATCTTTATATAAATAAAACTAATAAAAATTCTGTTTATTTACCTAGTAAGTTATTAATTATTCAATATATCTTTTAAATTTATCTAATTAGAAATACTCTCAAAATAGTTCAACTGAAAATAAGGCTTACATAATAATCAATTAAATTTTTAAAGCTTAAATAAGCCTGTTTAGATGATGCCCTATGTATGTTATTAAATCTATTAAACCTATTTCATGGAATCGTTGGGTAATAATCGAAAGGGCTAAGTCTTTTCAAAATATTTATAACTTCTCAAAACGAGAATATCGAAAATTTCTGAAATAAGAGTCTAATTTCTGAACCACTATTGTGAATGTATAAAATTTTGAACGTTGAATTCCTCACATCTCTGTTTAAACGAAATTTTATTATATAATGGCAAGCATGAGAAATAAAATATAAATTATATTCTTAAAATACTGACTAATTTATTATTTTTTAATATTATTAATCGATGAAAATAATATGACATTGAAAAATAATAAATAGCAAACCATTTAGTAATTGATTGTTTAGCTTAAATAAGATTAGATTAGCGTCATTTGTCACGCCTAGAAGCTAAGCAGATGAAGATTAATTGATGTCGCTAACAACCGCTTTTAGTGTGTTGAGGAGATTTTTCTTTTATTCCGTTCTTCACTAACGAAGTTTATATGTATTAAAATAGGATTTTGAAAAATAGTAAGAGCAAAAGAGATATAAATATTGATGAAAGGTCAAATTGTATGTGTCTTTTAGCGTTGATTACAGGTTTAATTTTTGGCTTAATAAACTGTGATTGAGGGGCATCTAGGTTGTCAAAATCAATGGGGATTACACTTGGCCTGGGCCACATCAACTCTTAACATGACTGGATTTTTTCACACAGGGTTTTGAACGAGTGACCTTCACGTCACAGAGTAAGAATTAACAACAAACCCATCATTTTATATTCTACACTTCATAGACATTATTAATTTTCATTAATATAAAAGAATTAATTTGTTTCTTTTTAAATATCAAACAATTTATTAAACTCTTGTAAACAATTGACTTTACCTTCTATCCATCATAATATTTCTAAACAATATGTCAATTTCAACTATTTTTCTCTATTTCTACACTCACATATACATAGATGTATATCATCTATCACCGATCTCTTTAGAGGGAGATTCTATACATTTATTGAATTTCATTATATTGTAATATATGTGTGAAAATTAGTTTTAATTCCTTTGGGTTTGATTTTCGCCATCGTTTTATCCAAGGTTCATTGTCGTAAGCACTACGATGGTAGGATTCATCCTTCTCTATTGTGGTTACTGAAGGTATCGTCACACATTGAAGATAAGGAGAAGCCTCCAATGGTTGATGTTTGTCCAGGGATGTCCACCAAATATTCCACTCTACACCTATATAGAAATGAAAATAGCCACAAAAGGCCTCTCTAGTGAATTTAGATTGGGTATAGGAGGTTTCAGAACAGTCTATACAAGAAAGATTCTAGGAAAAGGTATTGTTGCAGTGAAGAAGATAAGGCATAAACATACTCAGGGAATAGGACAAGTCCTCAACGAAATCATGCTTTTGTCAAATATACATAATCCAAATATGGTTGGGCTATTTGGTTATTGCCTTGAAAACAGTGAACCCATTTTTGTCTATGAATCTATGTTCAATGGCACACTCTATCAGCATTTACATAAGGAAAGATGAAAATGCCTTTCATGGAGGTCAAGAGTATCAATATCGGTAGAAACTACCCACGCTCTTTCTTACCTTCATTAAGCCCTAAATATTCCAATTTATCACAGGGAAATGAAATAAAAAAACATCCTCGTTGATTATGGTTTCAATGCCAAGGTTGCAGATTTTGGGTTGAGCAAGTTTTTTCAAACAGAAGTGTCACACATTTACACTGCACCTAAGGGAACTTTCTATTATCTAGATCCCCTATATCATGAGAATTACCACCTCACTCATAAGATTGATGTTTACAACATCACGGTGGTGTTGGTAGAGATAATAATTGCACTGAAAGTAGTGGATTTCTCCCATAAGAAGAGCGAGATAAGCCTAATAGTCCTTAAAATAACAAAAATTAGAGGAGCCCACCTTCCTGAAATCATTGATCATTTTCTATAAGTTGAAAAGGATGTTGAGGTCAGAGTAGTTGTCCACAGAGTTTCTTACTTTCATTCATCTCGTTGTATCCTTGTCTGTGTCTCGAGCGAGCCCTGTCACTGTCATATCTGTGATATGATTTGACAAAGCTTCTTGAATTGTACTTTAGGTTTTTTATAGCAGCTCACTTTGCCATCATTGGGAAATAATGACCTAACTGAAGATTCATCCAACTTTCTTAGTCAACTTCCTAATCATACCAGTTATAGTAGTGGAAAGTGAGTTATTCCTTGCTGCGTTTCTAGTGCTACAAACGCTAACTCCACACCAGGTCCCCCACATAACTTCTTCCTACACCCATTATATCTAGTGTAGAACCGCGCGTTTAGTTTTGATGGAGTATGATCTATAAATATCATCACATACGCTATAATGAGTCACCGATTGTTAAAATTGAATTTCTCTTTAGAGAATAGGCTCAAATCGCTTAGGAGAGTCCCACTTGATGGTAATTAATGAAATAAATAACTGGCCCAACCTAACTAAGAGGTAGGAGTTCCATTACTAAGTGTGTGCACTCGGTGGAGGTAGGGTACAAGGGTTGAAACACTTTTCCACATCCACCCACCCAATAAGTAACTAAATTAAATATATAAAAGCTAAATAAGAGAACGCGTGGAAGAAGAGGGGTTGTTTTTGTGGAAGTGTGGTGGATGAAAGGTAAGGGTGATATTGGTTGATCTGGTGCTTCTAATAAGATGAAGTAGCAGTACCTCCTTCCTAAGAGATTAATTCCTCAAGTGTCTGAGGCCATAGGTATAGATCTTCATGTTAAGATGGGAAAATTGTTTTGTTTGTTCAAACTTCAGGTAAAGTGAAGAGTTGTATCATGTCGCCCTGAGAAGAGGTAGTAGTCCCCACCCACTAAGCGATGAGGAAGTTGTCTAGGTTTTAAGGCAGGTGAGTTGGTAAAGCAAGGGAAGGGTTTATGCCAGCAATACCCCCCCTAATCCTTATCCTTCCTGGTTGAAGAAATGGGTACCCAAGCAGTAAGTAGGGTGGTTTCTAGGTGGGTGGGTAAGTTGGGTGTTTAGCATGGGTCCTAAAATGAAAAAGTATGGCTCCTTGTAAGTGGGTTCAAATTCCTACTGAATTGTATAATAAAGGCTTGGCCAAACCAGAAGGTAATATGTGATACCCAAATTTATTAATAAGACAACTGAGTAAGTAAATTCTATAACCAGATGGAGTTAGTAAGTAAAGCATGATGCCCCGTACCTCCTAAGAGTTCTAAGGGAAAGTGGTGAAAATGTGAAGTTGGGAAAAACTTTTTGCTCTTTTTTGACGTTGAAAATTGTAAATTTCTATGTTTTTTCAACTTCAACTCCATTAAACTCATATTTTTAATGCAAATTATGCTTTGACATAAAAACAATATTTTTACAGAATTGTCTTAGTTGCATACAATTTTTTTTTTTTTTTTTTTTTTAATATTGACATATAGAGGGGTAAATTTGTTGTTTACTAACTGCATATATTTGAAATTTTGAGGCAAACATAAATAGTCACTTTTTGAACCCTAAATTTTTTTAGGGAAGGTTATTCATTTTTTGGAAATAAACCATATCATCATAATCTACATATATTTCACTAGTGCACTGACTATTTTTCGGCAATTTTCAAATTAAATAACTATTTTTTATTATTTTTTGAAATGGACGAAGACAAAAAAACGGTTATGTTTCAGTACATTTTATGACCCCTAGATTTTCTTTTCAATGTGATCGTCAATAAGAAAACTGAGAGTACCCTTTTGAAGTAGACAGGGAGAGGAATTTCAATATGATTTTTCTGAATTTTTTGGTGTTGCCATTTTAAAGTTATGGAATTTTCATTTAGTGCAATTTTCCGAACAATGAAATTCCACAGTGACACAGTTTAGTATAATTTTTTTTTAATGAAACTCCACAAATCTTACATCATCAGAAACTAGATTCAGAGATGAATCTAATGGTACCTGGTCCAAATTATAACATTTTGTTTTTGTAGGCGTTCCACCCCTCCAAAGTTGCAGGTTCTTGAAAACTGCAGAATTTTCTGGGTTTTTCGTTGACCAGAAACTCTCGGTCGAGATAATTTCTCGGACGAGATATTTATTGAACTCTCGACCGAGAAATTTAAAACTCTCAACCAAGAGTTTAAACCAGCACAGATTACATTTAACCGCACGGCTAAACTCTCGGCCGAAAGTTTAAAAAACTCTAGGCCAAGAGTTTGTGCCCGAGAGTTTACCTAAGCCAACTCTCGGCCGAGAGTTTAGTGAAGGCCAACTCTCGTCTGAGATATTTATATACTCTCGTCCGAGAGTTTATTATAAAACATTCTCTAAATGTTAATTCAAAGCCGATGCAATCTTTCAGGCGAGAGTTTTATATAAATATTCTCGTTCAAAATATTAATTCCACACACCATTCTAAACCAAGAAAATTGCGAAGTTGCGAGGGTCCAAAAATTGCGAAGGTGCGAGGGTCTGAATTCTTTTTCTGTCAAGGTGCGAATATTTTCTATGTGCAAAATTCTTTTTGGCCAAAAAAAAAAATTTAAGTTTTTTTGGGTGCGAAATTTTTTTGGCGAAAATCTTTTTGAAATTTTTTCTGGGTGCAAATTTTTTTTTTGAAGTTTTTTTGGGTGCATGGATGCATGAAGTATTTTTTAAAAATTCTCTATGAAGACATGGAGTATTTTTTCAAAATGTCTCTATGAAGGCATGAAGTATTTTTACAAAATGTCTTTATGATTTTAATTATTTATTTTTAATTTTCTCCCTTATTGAAAGCATGAAGTACTTATTCTGAAGTCTTTATGTTTTTTTGGGCATTTGGTCCAAATAGAATAGGATTTTAGGTTTCCAATTTTTTGAACATGGGAAACCAAAGGAATTTCCTATCAAGGCATGATCGAAAAAGAACTGATTCAGCGGATAAAAATGAGATATTACAAAAAAAAAGGCGAGAGGAAAGGGAAAGATTAAGCCGTGAAATAAATGTGGAGGTAGAGCATCGTGAAATAGATGTATAGGTGCATGACAATGACGAGGAAATGAGAAATGTTGAGGAACTTGTCAATGAGAATATTGAAAACACAAATGTCTAAGAGAATATTGATATCGATCTCACTGGTGAGTCAATAGTTTCTTCAATTTGAATTTTGTATTTTTTTTTAACAACATTGTAGTTCAAGATAGTTTTAAATTTAAAAATATGTATATGTCAATTTCAAATTAGAAGTTAATATTGTTATTTATGCAGGGACAACATCAGAACCACAAGAATATACTACCACACCTCGAATTTCACTACAATTAATTGCAAGTTCCAAGAACATCGTATACAACTACAAGTTTCTAGACAATATGGATCCAACTAAAATTGAATAATTGGGACCACCAATGGCTGAAAGGACAGTTCGAGATAAAGTAAATTTTGGATTGAAACATATTTTTGAAGGTAATTCTATCATAGCACAAGCTCAGATGTTACGTGGATTTTTAAAGCACAAATCTCTCAAAAATGTTGTGGAATTATCGGGCATTAAAAGTGAGAAAGAGGTTTTAGCAAATGAAATGGTATCAAAAAATGTGACGTTTGCGCTTGCCACACTAGCCAAAAATCGATCTCAATTTGAAAAGAATGCTCGTAGAGCACTTTTAACAGGTGTAGTCGCGAAACAAACTTCATCAAGTCGGTTGATGTTGGCAACTTCAAAATTGTTTAAAACATAAAGAAAAAGTTTATGGAGGCATACAAAATATAGAATTCAATTAGATGAGAATGATGAACCTGCATGTTGGGCTAATATCTACAGGCTTCCATATCATGATAGACTTCCTAATGGTGTGAGGGATAGGGTAAAAGAGTTTTGGGATTTGAATTCTTGTGTGTCGCCAAATGAAAAGGATTATGTGCGGCGCCATATATCTAAGGGAGTTTATGAATCTCATTCCAAACATATAACATAGGTCAGTCAAGTAGAATTATTCCAGAACTTTATGGAGAGTAATACTGATGTGAAGATTTCCCTTAGCACATTTTTGAAGATTAAACCATGGTATGTCAGGCCTATCACTGTTCGAGACACATGTTGTTGTCGATACCATGTAGAATTCCAATTATTTTATGAGACATTTGTAAATTTTGGCATAAAATATTGGTCAAGTGACCCCCCTCCTTCAAGTGTTCGTGAATTTTTATCAAAGATATTATGTGCACGAGAGAATAATGAATTATTTTATAAAAAAGAATGTGTTGGTGGAAGAAAATGCGCAGAATGTTCTCATGTGGCACTCTACGATGAAAAGGATCCCATTGATCCTAATGATCCCAGACTGTCAAATCTCAGTCTGAATTGGAAGCGATATGAAAATGTTACTTACACTCCTGTTGCAAATTCAAGCACAACATCAAAAAATATCACTTTACTTGACGACGAGATTCCAGTGACATCTTTTATGGAGAAGTTCAGGGTGCAAATATACAAATATATTAAGCATTGTCATATAGCATGATGGCAGGATTTACAGTTCAAGTAATCACGTGATGTGTTCCCAAAAGGAACAATATTATCAGTGGTTGATTTCGCTGAGAATTACACGTTTAGTCCACAAAAGGAGATACAAAGTGAGTATTATCATTCAGACCAAGTATCCATATTTGTGCATATTTTGTATAGACATGCAGAGCTTGCTATCGATGGTTTTGATAGCGATGAAAATAATCATGAGGTGATTAAGGAGTACCATTTCTACATCAATGATGATCGAACACATGATACATGTTTTGTTCAGCATTGTTTTAATGTTATTTATAATGAATTGTTGAAATGAAGGGTCACTTTTAAAGAACATTGGGTATGGTTAGATGGTTGTGTTGGTCAATTTAAATCAGCAAGATCGTTCTTTTGGTTGTCTTGTCTTCTTAAGAGAACCAACATTCAACATACAAGGAATTTCTTTGAGATAGGGGATGGAAAAGGAGAGCACGATGGTGTTGGGGCATGCGTAAAACATGCACTTAGGAGGCATCAATTGAATCACTCAGCTTCCCAACTTGAAAATTCTTTAGATGTTGTTAATTGGTGCAAAGACAATTTAAGTCATGTATCGAACCCAAGGATGGCTGATGTGCACAGGTAGGCGTACACATTTAATTAACAATATATTATACATGTCTAGATATATATATGTGTATACATATATGTGTGTATTTTGTTATCAAAACAATATTAAATATTGTTCAAAATTTAGCTCATACATGTGCACGTGTGATTTTCTCAAGCAGGTACTTTTGGAATATTGCAATGGGTGATTTTGATAGATCCTTGCCATTTAATTGCCTTGGAATCCCTCAAACAAGAAGTTTACACTCAATTAGGAGTAAGAACATGACAAATATACATTGCATTGAGAAACGAAATTGCTCTTGCTTTTGTTTTGCATGTATTGATCAGACAGAGTCCATCGATGATTGTGAAAACCAAATTAATAAATTTGTTAAACCATGGAAAAACGAAGAATTGACACCATTGCCCCCATTTGGAAACGTGACTGACAAGGAAATGGACAATGATGTGGTTGTGATTGACAATGATTATGATCGTGTTTCTTATATGGTTAGAGAAGGTGATGTCTTCGTTGTCATTGCACCATAAAATAATCAAGAAAAAGTGCATTATTATTTATTACGATGCACTATTTCTAAATCCACGTTGCTGCAAGAGTATAATGATCCATCAAATTATACATACCCAATCAATTCAATGGTGTTAATGGGACATTTATTTGAAGAAGTAAAGAAATGTAAAGATCATATTATTTTTCAAGATTACCAGCCAGAGATTATTTATGCCCAATATAGTCACTTGGTCATAGCAACTCGGTTGCAGTTGAAGCAAGTGAAGAGTAGAAAAAAACAACGACAATGGAGGTCATCGATAGATGATCATGATGCCATTCTAGAAAATTTTCCACTAGCATATTTCATATGAGTGGAACACATTGTTGAAGATGAACAATGAACTTTGATTCTAGGGTTAGAACATATAATTGCTACAATGCATTGGACTTTATATAGTTTAAGACTATATTGTGGATTGCTTTCAAATAAATGGACATGTGGATGGTTAGATGTGTGTTGGCACGAAAAATATATTATGATCTAATGGATTGGGGTGCTTTTCTAGATAATTTTAAGTTATGGTGATTTAATGTGTTCATGGTGATTTAATTTGTCCATTATGTTTACTCCTAGATGATCTTAACTCGCCCCTTTTTTTGAATGGATATGATGGTGATGAATGAATATTTAGTTAAATGTATATATATAATAATGGATTTAATGGTGATTTAATGTGTCCATCATGTTTACTCCTAGATGATATTAACTCGCCCCTTTTTTTGCATGGATATAATGGTGATGAATGAATTTTTAGTTAAATGTATATATATAATAATGCCCAAGGCACCCATGCAGTCACAACTTAGCAAACTTGATACGGGTTCCCTCAAACGAAACGACTCGACCCGAACTCGTTTCATCGGGCGCCCTCCCAAGGCGCGATGCCCTCCTCCCGACTGAATGAATGCACAAGGGAGAAAATGGCAAACGGCCCGCACGAACATGCACAAGGCACCCGTGCGATCACAACTTAGCAAACCTGATACGGGTGCCCTCAAGCGAAACGACCCGACCCGAACTCATTTCATCGGGCGCCCTCCCAAGGCATGACACCCTTCGCCCGACCGAACGAACACACAAGGGAGAAAACGGAAAACGGCCTTCATGAACGTGCACAAGGCACCCGTGCGGTCACAACTTAGCAAACCTGATACGGGCGCCCTCAAACGAAACGACCCGACCCGAACTCGTTTCATCGGGCACCTTCCCAAGGCGTGATGCCCTTTGCCCGACCGAACAAACGCACAAGGGAGAAAATGGAAAATGGCCCATACGAACGTGCACAAGGAACCCGTGCAGTCACAACTTAGCAAACCTGATACGGGTGCCCTCAAACGAAACAACCCGACCCAAACTCATTTCATCGGGTGCCCTCCAAAGGCGTGACGCCCTCCGCCCAACCGAACGAACGCACAAGGGAGAAAACGGAAAATGGCCCACACGAACGTGCACAAGGCACCCATGCGGTCACAACTTAGAAAACCTGATACGGGCGCCCTCAAACGAAATGACCCAACCCAAACTCATTTCATCGGGCGCCCTTCCAAGGTGCAATGCCCTCTACCCGACCAAACGAACGCACAAGGGAGAAAATGGCAAATGGCCCACACGAACGTGCACAAGGCACCCGTGCGGTCACAACTTAGAAAACTTGATATGAGTGCCCTCAAACGAAACGACCTGACCCGAACTCATTTCATCGGGCGCCTTCCCAAGGCACGATGCCCTCTGCCCGACCGAACGAACGCATAAGGGAGAAAATGGAAAATGGCCCGCACGAAAGTGCACAAGGCACCCGTGTGGTCACAACTTATCAAACCTGATACGGGCACCCTCAAACGAAACGACCCGACTCGAACTCATTTCATCGGGCGCCCTCCCAAGGCACGACACCCTCCGCCCGACCGAACGAATGCACAAGGGAGAAAACAGCGAACAGCCTGCACGAATGTGCATAAGGCACCCGTGCAGTCACAACTTATCAAACCTGATACGGGTGCCCTCAAACGAAATGACCCGACCTGAACTCGTTTCATTGGGCGCCCTCCCAAGGCGCGATGCCCTCCGCCCGACCGAACGAACGCACAAGGGAGAAAATGGCAAATGGACCGCACGAACGTGCACAAGGCACCCGTACAGTCACAACTTAGCAAACTTGATATGGGCACCCTCAAACAAAATGACCCAACCCGAACTCGTTTCATCGGGCGCCCTCCCAAGGCACGATGCCCTCCGCCCGATCGATCGAATGCACAAGGGAGAAAACAGCAAACGACCCGCACGAACATGCACAAGGCACCCGTGCGATCACAACTTAGCAAACTTGATACGGGCGCCCTCAAACAAAATGACCCGACTCGAACTTGTTTCATCGGGCGCCCTCCCAAGGCGCGACACCCTCCGCCTGACCGAATGAACGCACAAGGTAGAAAATGACAAACAGTCTGCACGAACATGCACAAGGCACCCGTGCGGTCCCAACTTTGCAAACCTGATACGGGCGCCCTCTAACCAAACGAACCGACCCAAATTCATTTCATCGGGCGCCCTCCCAAGGCGCGATGCCCTCCGCCCGACCGAACGAATGCAAAAGGGAGAAAACGTAAAACGGCCCGCACAAATGTGCACAAGGCACCCGTGCGATCACAACTTAGCAAACCTGATACGGGCGCCCTCAAAAGAAACAACCCGACTCGAACTCGTTTCATCGGGCGCCCTCCCAAGGCGCGACACCCTCCGCTCGACCGAACTAATGCACAAGGGAGAAAACGGCAAATGGCCTGCACGAACATGCATAAGGCACCTGTGCGGTCACAACTTAGCAAATCTGATACGGGCACCCTCTAACCAAATGACCCGACCCGAACTCGTTTCATCGGGCACCCTCCCAAGGCGTGACACCCTTCGCCCGACCGAACGAACGCACAAGGGAGAAAACAGAAAATGGCCAGTACGAACGTGCACAATGCACCCATGCGGTCACAAATTAGCAAACCTAATACGGGCGCCCTCTAACCAAACGACCCGACCCGAACTCGTTTCATCGGGCGCCTTCCCAAGGCACGACGCCCGCCGCCCAACAGAACGAACGCACAAGGGAGAAATGGCAAACGACCCACACGAATGTGCACAAGGTACTCGTGTGGTCACAACTTAGCAAACCAGATACAGGCATCCTCTAACAAAACGACCCGACCCGAACTCGTTTCATCGGGCGCCCTCCCAAGGCGCGACGCCCTCCGCCCGACCGAGCGAACGCACAAGGGAGAAAATGGCAAATGGCCTACACGAACATGCATAAGGCACTCGTGCGGTCACAACTTAGCAAACCTGATACGGGCACCCTCTAACCAAATGACCCGACCCAAACTCATTTCATCGGGCACCCTCCCAAGGCGTGACACCCTCCGCTCGACCGAACGAACGCACAAGGGAGAAAACGACAAATGGCCAGTACGAACGTGCACAATGCACCCATGCAGTAACAACTTAGCAAACCTGATACGGGCACCCTCTAACCAAACGACCCAACCCGAACTCGTTTCATCGGGCGCCTTCCCAAGGCGCGACGCCCTCCGCCCGATCGAACGAACGCACAAGGGAGAAACGGCAAACGGCCCACACAAATGTGCACAAGGCACTCGTGTGGTCACAACTTAGCAAACCTGATACGGACGCCCTCTAACAAAACGACCCGACCCGAACTCGTTTAATTGGGCGCCCTCCCAAGGCACGATGCCCTCTGCCCAACCGAACAAACGCACAAGGGAGAAAATGGAAAACGGCCCACACGAACGTGCATAATGCACACGTGCGGTCATAACTTAGCAAACCTGATACGGGTGTCCTCTAACAAAATGACCCGACCCAAACTCATTTCATCGTGCGCCCTCCCAAGGCACGACGCCCTCCGCCCACCCCTTGTAGCAATAAATCCAAAAAAAATTAGATGAAATTATTATTTCCAAAGGAAAACAACTCAACTCTCATCAATGTTTCAATATAGATGAAGAGAAATGGTTTGGTAAATTTCAAATTTACGGAGAAAATTTATTCAAACTAGCTTATAGCTCGCATATTGATAGTTTCAAAAAAGTATCCTACAAATGTCAAATGTCATATGTTTCTATGTTCATTTGATATTTTTCTATTTTACATGTGCTTGGAAAATATTGTTCACAACATGGAATAGATCCTACAAAGGAATATATTCAACATCTTGTAATCGAGATTTAGTTAAATTTCTCCAAAATTTTGTCTTTAATCGTTTACATATTGTACACATCCCCTTGTAATCTATATTTTTTTTTCTCAATATTTTGAAATTTTCAACATGTTGTATGGAAAACATTCTTATACCTTATTTTGTACAAGCCATTTCCCTTTACTTGGAAGTTGCTATTTTAATTTCTTTTGGAAACATTTTTATGACTCTTTTCAAGTATCATGAATTTTCTTATTCATAATTGTATTTCTAAATAGTATAATATATAAATCTAACACATGAATAATGTATTTTATTACTTGTAGTTACTATGGTTGTAGTTACTACACAGGACTCAAATACTAATGAAAGAGTGATAACCTACATTAGGTTTCCTAGACTTGTTTGGTCAGAACATGGTCATTCCTTTGGGTTCATCATTAGTTCCTTTCATCCTAGATAGGATTAGAGGGCCTTGGATGGTCTTATATGAGGAGCCTTTATAGGGGTGATCATCGGTGTATGGGCAATTCCATCTTGCGTCAAAGTTAATTTATGTCTTACCACATGATTAGGTGTCTATTGAGTTTATATGTGATCTTGGCGTTAGTACAATATCTTTCAGACAATTCTCATACATGGTAATCTCACATAGACAAATTTCCACATTTCTCAAGGTAGTTCATGTTTCTCAATGCAAGTGGCCATAGAGGTCAAAAATTCAACTTGGTCTTATATTGTTTAGCGTGATGAAAAGATGATATTCCATTTAAAAAAAATTCAAACAAAGAAGGAAATGGAAAGTTATATTTTATCAAAGATGGTCAAACATGTATTGCATGTTTCTAGGTGGCATAACAGGGATATATTTTGACATAATCTAACATGTAATATGTCAAAATTGGTATATATATAAAAAAAAGAGAGGAACAAAACCCATATCTTACTTTCTCCAAATTCCAAAGGGGCCATAGAACCTACACAAGGGCATGATGTTATGGATAGGGTAGTGATGATGTGCCAATGAAGGGAATAATTTGGTCAAATGAAACAAGACCTTGATGAAATCAAGTCAAGTTACAACAAACTCGGGTGGTAAAATTTCCAAATCTAGTCATTTGAGAAGAAGCAAAAGGGTGACAAGGTTGAGTTCACTAGTTGTTAGAAGTCAAGTCAACAAGTCATAAGAGCTTCAAACTAGACATTTAGAAATTCAAGTGGAACATTGGGGTATCTTTGGACCATTTTTCAACTTCCAGATCATTTTCAAAGGGAGTGTTGGACCTCCAAGGAAATTTGAGTCAATTTGATCCCTTCGTGAACAAATTCATGAATGTAATTGTAATATTTTAATAAAATTACTTAGTCCCCAACATGTTGATGACAAGTAAATAATTTTTCCTAAAGGAAGATTCAATTGTTGGCTAGTCGTTATCTAGCCATTGGAACTTTTTTATAAAAGTTTATCCTCTCTTCTAGAGAAGTTGTTGTTGTCTTGTGAGATTAGTACCATTAATAAAGAATTTCATTAGCAAGCATGTGTAATATTTTGCATTGTGTGGGTTGGCTCTTACTATATTTATTTTTCTTGCTCTATTTTGTATTTGATTTAACTATTATTTTTTCCAATAAGTAATATTATACAAACACTAGAGAATCAATCCATTGAGGGCTACATAGCCACATGGAGGGGGACAATGAGGGAGGAATATTTTTTTTTTTTTTAATTACAGGTGGGTCGTAAAATAGTTGAACCATTTCAATAAGTAGCTTCAATCAGGAAGGGAGTTTGTATCTTGTTTCATAATTGAACCAAAATCCAAAGAAGGAAATGCTAGGGATCACTCCTAGTTGGCTCTGAAAAGTGGAAGAAATACTAAGTCACGGGTGAGAGAGAGGTCAATCTCACTTCCTTAATAAAATGAAAGATCAACTTAGAGAGGAGTGTGTTTCACAACCTAGCTATTAAGGTAAAGTTATTATGCCACAAGGTAAAAAGAGTAACAAACACTTTATTTAATAAACTCAAAAAAAATTTATTTTCGTTTTAGTTTAGGAAATTCACTTATTGATTTTTTTAGAATTATATCACAAATAGTAGATCATTTACATTGCGATATTAAAACAAATCTAAATATGAGCCAAGGTTTGATACATTGAAATTGAATTATTTTTGGATATCATTACCCTTGTGTATAAAGTGATTTTATTGCAAAACTATGCTTTTTACTAGTTGTTACTGAAGAAATCTACAACATTTTTCAATGTTCTCTACCCATAATATATAAATAATTCATTTGAAACATTGTATTTAGATTCTAGTTTGAATAGGTTTGATACATTGAAATTGAATTATTTTTGGATATCATTACCCTTGTGTATCAAGTGATTTTATTGCAAAACTGTGATTTTTACTCGTTGTTACTGAAGAAATCTACAACTTTTTTCAATGTTCTCTACCCATACCATATAAACAATTCATTTGAAACATTGTATTTAGATTCTAGTTTGAATATATGTTGTTGATTTATTGATTTAGAGTAATAAATACACTTATATCTAGCTATTTTTGAAGTAAATTTAACTATGGAAATTTTTCGAGCATAATACCCATGGGAAAATTGATCCCGGGAACATAGAAATACAATTTCCAGCTTGATGGAAATATTTTTTGTTGTTCATAATTTTGGATGTGGCATTTCAAGATCAAATTCATACTTCCCAAATTCCCCACCCCTATATTAATAATGTACAAGTGTTTTGACACTCATAGTGTTCTGTTTTAGTGAAATTGGTTGTTGTCCCTGCAAATTTTTATACTTTTTTCAACAAGACAAGCAGAAAATTTGCTCTCTAATGCCTTTAATCAGTAACCCAAACTGAAAAATAACTTTATAATTAGTTAATATATTTTTTATGCATCAATTTGGTATACTCACATGCCATGTCTAAAATCATTTGGTGTAGTATTTTGTTGTTTTTAGTCTTTTGCTACACGAAAATGATAAAATCAACAAGACATATTTGAATTAACTCTTTCACCTCACCTTTTGATCCCATTTAAGGCACTAGTCTTGCTTTGGTGGATAGAGATATTGAGTTGAAATCGTCCCTTGGCCTTTCAAGGAAAATTTTGGCCTAAAGACCAACGGTTTTCATATGCACATCCCCAAATTTAATGGAAATCCACAATTTTCTCTAGATTTCTTGTAGTCTTTTATGAATTATAGTGTAGATACTAATATTTTCTTTGAAGATAACTCAATGAAAACCTGTGCATGGGCAATGCAAGGATATGAAGCATGGAAATGGTTTTTCAGTTTTGATCCCATAGAGTTAAATTCATTCCCTTAGTGCATAAAAACGTTGCAATGGTGATGGGTCTAAAGTTATGAAGAGATTGAAGATATCGATGTCTTCATTGCTATGCAAGAAACTATTATTGACTTGATGTCAAAATATAACAGGTGTCCCTCCTATGATATCCATATGAAATGAAAGAGAAGGAGAATGCAACCATTTTCCTATCAGAGTATGTCAAAGAAAAATATGTTGAGCCTTGTGTGCAGAAGCTCGAGGAAACAATGATCATAGAGGCTATTCCAAATCCCATCATTGACATAAGACCAGGGATAAATAAATTACAAATGATCACAACTTAAGATTGCATCACAATGCAACAAAGGTACTTGGAGTTTGAAAAATACTATGCAGGTGAAGAGAAAGAATATCTCCATGAAAAGGATCAACCCTCTCCTCCCTCTCCTGAACCATTATTGCATGCTTCATAGAATGATGATGAACGAATGACTTATTTGAAAAGATTCCAAGAAATGGGTAAAGCAAGTATTAAGGGAGACATTGTTAAAGAAGGAAATCAAGAAATTGTTTTCCTTCATCCCTAAAATAAAGAAATTAGTGAAGAGAACATGACAGAATCACATCAGGACAAAGAATGGCTCATTTACCTTCAAGTTCTCAAAGAATTCAATGAAAAATAAAACCATACTATAGATTTGAGTGCTTTACCTCAAGAAGAGAATAAAAGTAAAGAGTCCTACCTCACTAAGGGGGGAAAAGTGGTGGAATTAAGAGAAAACACTTATACTTGCCAAATGAAGGGGAAAAAAACTCTGTGGTAAAAATAAATGAAGAAGAATATTTGTGTCCTTCTAATTGAAGAACAATAATATGAGGAGAGCATTGATGTCGGGATTTTTTAAGAACCTACCCACCCTCCTCCAGATGAAAGCACAACTTCAACAATCTACACTCCTTTCCAAACACTTGATCTTCATGACATATGTACTAGCGATGTGGAAGAATGGGATTCAAAAAATGCATATTTTTGAAGAGGAAGAGGGCAATGGAGTGATTGAAACTATTGATTTATTTCTCCAATTTTACCAGTGCAATGGAATATAAGCTATTTTGATTTTGACGACGATCCCACTTATGACACGAACACTAAGAAAAGTCAAATCGTTCATTGATTGTTCATTGTCCAATGCCTCACTTGTCCAAAATAAGTCTCCAACAATGGTCTTAATGTTGGAGAACTCCAACACTTCAACAATATTTTTTGTGTTCCAAGAGTGATGATACACAGTCAAGGTAATTACAGCAACCAATCTCTTCACCATTCCGAGAGGTAGTATTATTGTGTTGTGACTATCTAGAAAGGAAAACCGACCCAAGAATGATGATGCACAGTCAAGGAAATTACAACAACCAAGGTCTTCAACGTTCTAAGAGGTAGTATTATTGTGTTCTGACTGTTCAGCAAGTAATTCTAAGCAAAGAATGATGATACACATTTAGGTCAATTACAACAATCAAGGTCTCCACTGTTCTGAGAGGTAGTATCACTGTGTTGAGATTGTCCGACAAGGAAATGAATAGAAAATATATACACAATCCAATACGGTTGTAGTTACTACACAGGAATCATTGTGATCTTCCACAATTTGAGCTTAGGAGTCCACCACAGCTTCAGCAAGGAGTTCGCCACAATCTTAAGGATTCCACCATAGTCTAAGGTAAGCTTTTTGATGACATTGTCTGAAATTAAGAAGTCTGAATTTATGTTGTCATTGTCCTAAGCTATAGCAAGGGACACATAAATACATGTTGATAGCAAAAAGGGCCAATACTTTGCAACATGTTGTAATTGTTACTCAAGAAGAATTAAAAGTTAAAATTAAATTTAAAGAAAATTATCAACAACCAAGGATATTGATAAGCAACAAAACATTTAAACCAACATTTTCCAGAACAGATCACTTGCCTCTTATGAAATATTAGATCATTGATGGAATATATATAGCTTGGTGGAGAAATATTACAAAATTAAATATCATTAGTGATAGAATATCACTTGAAATTATTCTCTTGATGACAAACATAACACTCATATTTTGAAATTTCTTTCAACTCGAGAAACTAGACTCCATCCGAGCTTCCAAAAAAATAGTAAATAATTGTAATTTTGCTTGCAAGGTCAAATATAGTACTCATGTTGAACTTAAAAGATTGATTGTTTGGTCATCTTCATCATCTTCTAGCCAATAAGTTTCAAGAATCTTTACTGCCTTCTCATAAATTTCATTATTGTCATGACTTTGCAGGTTCTCAATCTTCTCAAGTCCTTCATCATCATCAATATATTGTGCATAGAGATTTACACCTCTAGTGTTTCCCAGAACCTTCTCTGCTTCCCCAACTTTCAAAATATTCTCTAGCCCTTCAAGACAAACAGTTACAATTCTTGGGTCTGGAAAGACTAGAAGATCACATAGATACTTAATGCATCCTTGATTCACAATATATCTACAACCAAAAGCACAAATTAGTAGTTTGTCTAGGATGAGATCACCCAATGTTATCCCTGTAACTGTTATGATAAATTACTTTTTATATTGACCATTTATTGACATAATACTCTGTTGAATAGATGATGACTTATAACAAAATTGACAAACCTCTCGCATCTATTCAATTTTTTCTTTGCAACCTCCAACATCATTGTAAGTAGCATCTGGCTTTTCTTCAACAGTCATCATTGTCACACTAGGATCAATCTTATGAGGTAAATGGATCTGAATCTGATACTTATTGCGATCAACCCTACATAAAGAAAGAAGGCCATCAATCATTACATTCCAGACAAAACCCACAAGGTGTGACCTGAAGCAATCTCTAAAAGTTTTTATGACATTAATGCAAACAACATAAAACATTAGAGTTGAAAACATAGTAATGCTTCACTAAGAAGTAATGTGATATCTCACTTGTTAGCGACACTTAGAATTGATGGATAATATCACACTCAACTCTAAAGGAAACAAACTCTCTAGAAGAAAAAGTGATAATAAAAGGATGGTTTTGCAAGGGGGATTTTTTATTAACTGACCTGACATGCATACCTTCTTCAATATCAGTTAGGGGAGACTTTATCACCCAGTCCAACCACAAACTGCATTCCAAAGGGACAAATTTGTAAATACTACATGCAAGTCAATGTGGCTTTCGGGAAACATTGGGTTTTGAATTCATAAGTTTTTTTGCGAGAAAAATAATAATCACTACAGCTATAGTTTTAGTGTAAGAGTAAAGTAGCGGTTTTGATTCTTGCTGCACCTATAAGAGAATAATGACTTTTCTGTATGATCACAACACAACCTGGAGAAATAGCATACCTTGGAAATTTGTTTAACATTTATGACATACTTGGAATCATCATTTTTTTTATTAATGATCTGCATGCACCTCCTTACCTGGATGAAGAAACAAAACATATTCAAATCAATTAGATGTGACAAAGACTGATACATGCTTGACCATTTTTACCCTTCTTTACAAGAGGAGGACCTTCTTTATTTTCTTGAATATGACAAAGATGTTTTTGAACAGAGGAATACAACAGCCCTGCAGCAAGAAGAGAAAAACCTCGTGGTAGCGAAAAAGGAGCTTCTTTTTTAAAAATATTTTGTGGCTTCCCCTAAAAATAAGGGTGATGATATTATAGCTCAAGAAAAAGAAGTAGAACATGCAGAAACTTTTATGAAGAAATTTTAGGATAGTGGTCTGAAGGCATTGCAACCATCCTATGTGGATTTGATGCAAATGTATATGTGGCTAAGGATAGTGGTCTGAAGGCATTGCAACCATCCTATGTGGATTTGATGCAAATGTATATGTGGCTATCTATGTAATGTGAAGTAAAATACACATTTTTTCGATCTATGGCAAGGTGTCGACCTAATTGGGAAGCTTATGAAATATATATTGAATCCTTGATTAAATGTGACATGTTGGACAGGGTTGAGGGGGTTTTTGCAGAGTTTCAAAAGGATGGTGACATTGGTATTAAATCCAATATGTGCAACGTAATATTGGAGGGATATCTCAATGTTGGTCAAGAATAAAGGATCAAACAATTATATGATGAAATGTGCCATAAATGTGAAGGTTGACGGAAATCAGCTCAAGGGAAAAGATAGTAGGTCAATGAGCAAATTAATGTTAGATGTTACTGGTGCATATAAAAACCTTGAATTTCAAACACGGTATTTGAAAATTGTGAATTATAAAGACTATGAACTTTGGGCCTTCGATTTTCGCCATTTCGCAGAGGAATTTCATCAACGGTCTGAAATGAACTTGGAGATTCATGACACTGCAATTGATGCACTGCTTTTGGCACTATAATGTCTCTTGAATCCATATTTCATGATGAACACCAGTGACAGTGACTATCATATCAACAAAAGTGCCACTAAAAAAAAATCTTCACCTGCGTAGGAAGATGGTTGATGAGCTATTTTCAAGTAATAGAAAGCCAAAAGTCGAAATGATTGGTAATCTCAAAGAAAAGAGAGACAAAACTGTAATTGACATTCTTATGCAAGCAGAAGAATGGTACTACAAAATGCAGTCTATTATTTTGAAAGATAGTTCATATGATGAGAAAGAAGTAAATTGTGATTTTGAAGAAAGGCCAAGTGGTTTTAGAAAATTTCCCGATGATCAAGAGTCTATAAATGTTGTTACCCTTATATGCTAGCATCAAGGTCTACTCTATGTTTTTTTGATTCGGTAGATTTAGAGGGAACAACATAACATGTTGCAGAGCATCTCAATACATTGCTTTTCTCTCTTCATTATCATCAAAAGTATTTTAGTCATCCAATAAAACCTTGAAAAAAATACTTGGAGATAGGCGATAGTGGACACTTCATAAAATTATAGTTTCTACTGCCAGTGGTAGTGGCATCATGATGGAGGATGATGAGTATGGTAGGAAACAGGGCTTCCAGTTTAGAAAAATGATTCTTGCCTCCTCATGGATACACATAATATCAATTTTTTCAACCTCTTCATTTCATTTCGTTAGATACATAGGTTGGATGGCATTGGCTCGCTGTGTAAAGGAAAAATAGAAGAGATGACTTCCTCTTGCGCATTGGATTGCTATGAAAAGGAACACCAGAAGAGAGGGCTCCTCCTTGCACAAGATATGCATCAAATGACAAGGTTACTATTTATTTTCTCTAATGAACTCACATCCGTCAAAAGATGTAAGGGGAATGAGAATGAAGAATTACAAGAGGCCTCCCTTTTGGAATCGAACAAACATAAACATGAGAAACCTGTTAAGAAAAGTGATCATTTAGATGAAGCGGATAGTGATGGCTTTTCCCATGCTCTTTAACCCGAGCTAGACATGATCTTTCCAAACTTAAGAAATCAGTTTTTCACATACGTAGAAGTGATGCTAGAGGTTGTCTGCTCCCATTTAAAAGCAGTTCCACCTAGTTCTATTCCAGATATATTGTTGGTTTTCATATTTGTTTTACACCAAAAAATTGCACTTTATATAATCCAATGGAGCCTTTAAGTGTCATTTTAAGCAATACGTTGTAGTATCCTATAAGTGCCTACATAATTTTCTACTTCATTTCTTCTAGATATAGATCTTATGCTCAAAAACAATTAATATCATCCTATATTTTGTAAATATGAGTTCATGCCTCTGACATTCAAATAACAGATTAAATTTGTGGATTCAGATGCCTTAGTTTCGAGCATTCAAGTAAACAAAATTCAGGTTCCTATGGTGATTATCGCAGTGGTTGTTTGGAGACAAATCTAATATATATGTTTGAAAAGTATGAATGGACCTAGACATGTATGTCTTGACATATTGACAAACAACTTCAACAATATTATAGAATTTGTATTACATGACATTCTCAAAAAACATAAGTTCTTTAGCATGAATGTGGCAATATATTAAACATTCATTTGATCTCTTATTGTGTAATGAATGTCTAAGCATATATTCTGTCACTTAGAGGTAAAAAACCTATTTGGTCTCTCAATAAAAATCTTGGCACACTTATAATATCTTCATGATGTAACGGGTGTGGTGTCTTTGTGACTATAGTGAATGTAACTCTTGGGATAAGATCTTTACCTTCTCTCAAACTGTCTTATAATGGCAGTATTAGAATGTGTATGAAGGACGAAAATCAAATTCATGTGATGACTATCTCGACAACCATGAGATAAGCTCAATTTTTATATGATTCGACATTCATTATCAACACTTTTACATAAGTAGAATATTCAATATGCAGACCTGACACTCCTATTAAGAAGGGTTAACATAATAGTGGCATATCCATGGAATTTCAAGTTCTATGATGATAGACTCAGTATCTTGAAGTGGTGATTCCATCACAACATTCAAGGCATAAAAATCCAAACCAACATAATAAGCACACAATCCAACTGGCACTTAAAATACATCAATGTTTAAGGTCCTAGAGGAGACTAAAAACCCCCAAAAAAATATTCTTTAACAATATGGTTTGGAAGAATAAGAAGACCTTTCTTAGAGTGGGAAATCCTCCCCTATGTCATTGGCTTGAGAAATAATTCTCCTTTGTATCACTGTATTAAGAAACAATGCTCCTCTATGTCACTGCCTTGAGAAACAATACTCATGTGTGTTGCTAGATTGAGAAACAATGCTCCTTGTATCGCTAGGTTGAGGAAAAATGATCCATCGTGCTTAGAATATACCTTAAGGGGTCTTAAGGGACATAGAAACTTGGTATCATCTTGAGAAAGGTCAATCAAGTTTTGCAAGGTGAATTCAGATACTTTTTGTTAGGTGACACCCTATGGAAACAAGATACTAGGTGGAATAAAAGTGGATTGTAGTGGCTAATACAACAATTAGAGATGAAATGGTAGGACCTATAAATATCTTAGTGTTTCCCATGAATATCTACCAAATAATTTGTAACTAGTGTTCTTTCATGGTATATTATTTCTACCACAAGGGTACCACTACTTAGAATTGTGGAATTTTGAACTACATGAACTTCCATTTACTGATCTTGGTTGAAACTTAAGGAAGGACCTAAAGGGAATAGATTGTAAAAAGGGATTACCTCTCCACTTTAGAATCTGATGTTGATAGGATATATATATTTCATGAGAGTATCCATGAAAAAGGGCTTTGCATGGAGGTTTGCTGCAAAGGGTGATCAAAGTCTAAAGAAGATCGATCCTCAATCAACTTTTGAATTAGTTCCAGACTCGGTATACTAGTCGTCATCCAATTGTTACCAACAAAGACTGTCTATGTGATTCAAAATCTGGCCAAAATCAACTTTGGAAGATGATGAATCCTATAGGGGTCACCCTTGGGGTGGGTAACATGTCCTTTTCTTTGATATATCATTATGAGACAGGCTTTTTCTCTTTATCACTTATTTGATTAAAAATTGCAACAAAATTCAAGGTTTGCAACAAAACAGAAATCTACCATTTCTTGATAAAAGAGACTCCTACAACCATTTCTAACCTGAAAGTGTTTTTGTTTATTTTGCAGCCCCAGTTGGAAAATGGAGACAAATTTTATTGATTCTCATTTTATATAGACAGTGTGGCATTTGTTTTAATACACACCAGAGTTTTGGAGATAGCTTAATCTCAGGAAGTTCTAATATATTTTGTCGAACTTTGGGAAGCCTCTATGAGCCATAGTATTATTCCTAGACCTCCTTCGGTGGTGCCCACAACCCTACACCTTATCCTCTCCAACATTAAATCCATTTACGCTCAGCCTTACCTGGTGTTTACACCATTGAAGCTCCTTCCTTTTCGACATGGCAATATCCATTTGAAGTCTTCACCTTTGTGCATACCCATACTCGATTACTCCCCTGCTTGACAACTCCAATGCCACGAAAAAGAGCCAAATCCTGTTGAGGGTCCTCTTCTCAAGTAGGGGAGTGCTCAAGGAACACTTCAAGCTCATAAGTAAGCATGGAGATATCATTCCCAAACCCCTGCTCCTATACAACAGGAAATCAACTATGTTGAGATTGAATTTCGTGTTCAACATGATGAGCAAGTTGTTGAGGAGGTCTTTTCCTCTATGGTTGAGTGGGTGATTGATTCAGGCCATACTTTAGGGCGCCAAAACTAATATATATGTATAATAGAGCTATAATAGAACATGAAATCGCTCCCCAACAAGTATTTTCTTAGAGCATAATGAAGCTCGCAGGGAGATATTATTACAGATTGATGAACTACAAATGGAGCACAAGGATACCAGTTTGCAACACTATGACATCTCTACCAAGTTGGCCCTTCAAATTTAATAGATGGGACAGAGAACAAATCTGAGAACTAAATATCAATCTTCCCGGGGGTTGTATGGTAATAGTATGGGCTCCCACTGTTCATGTCATGGACAATGAAACTAAGAATTTGTTGTGAAAACTTGTGCCCAGATTGAGCATATAGTGTTTAAGTATTGGCATGAAGGATTAATTCCTTAATGATATCACAGCTTTGTCATTATGAATAAACCCTCAAACCACAGCACAAGCAGTAATATGTAGTGTAGAGCACTCCTTGCTAGTTATTATGGAGTAGCAAGGCCACCAGACCAAATTCTTCCAACCCTAGGTCACTGACTCTACTAGTTCTTATGTTTCAGTAGGGGTAGTGTCTTCCTGGTGTTCTAGGATTTCTTCTGCCCTTGTTTTTTTGGAGTAGCAGGGGTTTGGGTGGTGGTAGGAATGTATCATGTCCTCTTCTTTCCTGGAACACAAGGGGGCCTATTTTGATGCCCTCTCATTCTCTCGGTGGTTGGTTTGCTACTAATTATCTCAACGTCAATATCACTATACTTCTATGGTGTAATAGAATTTTTCTCTTCTTAGTATGAATTAGTAGGTACTTTGTAGCCAAGGGATTCATGACAATATATTCTTCCTCCTTCGCAATTGCAATGGGTGGAGTCACACAACATTGGGCTCATTTAGTGAATTTGCAACCATTGGAGTTGTAATGACTTCTTCCCAGGATTTTCTTGCTTTGTTTAGAGCTTGTACCATGAGTAACCTGATAAGGCCATGGTGAGAGATGAAATATCTTGGTGTGTTTACTTTTTGTGCATGGGCTTCCTTATTTTGCAGGGACTTGAATAGGAAGTACAACATATTGACATAGCGAAAGTGTCTGAGATGGTCAAGGAAACAAATGTTCATATTCCTCTAAGCCAAATGAAGCACCTATACTGTCAGTAACCTAGTGAATTGACTATGGCTCAAAGTTTTTACTGAAAATTAAATATTAGTTTTAGCATTCACTAGATACATAAAAGAACCTCTCAACTGTCTATAAATTCACTAGATAGCCTGTTTATAATGTGGCAATGATACCAACGAAGAAATGGTAAGAGGTTACCATGGTTTAATGTAGAATCTCTGACCCAGAGCCTACACGATCTCCTTGAGGCTCGGTCTGCATCATGTCAATATGGGGTGTAGCCTAAAAAGTAGAAACCAAATTTAATAGAAAAGTTTGCGAAAAGAAATATAATAAACATTATAAATATGCTTAATGAAAAGTATCGATACCTGTGTCATGACTAGAACCTAAGAAGGAATAATCTCTTCAGGCAGCCCTTGATGTGTAGCTCTAACCTGAAAAATTCTATAATGTTAATACTCATACCATATAATATTATGTGACATAAATTCAATTTCAATTTGACGTACAAAAATATAGATAGATAGAAATGAATGTGGCACCTGTACATGATCATGTCCATGATCTACAGAATGAGGACCAGGGGCAAGGCAATGTTCTTCTAAGAATGTTGTAAACTGCATAAGTTAAATAAATATATTGGCGTAAGTTTTTGGATCTACTTAATGTATATATACCAAAAATAGCTCATCTTATAAATGTGTATTTTAAAATAGATCAAAACATGCTTGTACATACCTCGCCCATGGTGTGCATTTGTCATGTAATGGATTGCTCATAGAGGTCTCTACATGAGGATGCATACTCCATAAACTCATCTCGCTCCATCTCCCTCAACACGTCATCTGGAATACTCACAAATGAACGAACTCCTGCACTAGATGAAGATTGGCTTGTCCCTAAGCCGACTTCCACCCCTCCTAAAGCAGTTGCAATATGTTCTTGTATCTTCTCCCTCATTTGTGACGCAACACTGGAGATAAGGGCTAACTCCTCTAGAAGTGTAACTACCCTAGGTGGTCGAGGTGCTAAACGAGGTGCTGGAGGCCTAAACCCAACATCTCGCATAGCATCAGGTCGTTCATATGTACGAAATTTTCCAACACCATAGAATTTGGATCCAGTATCTGTATAGTTAGGGTCCATGTGCTCTCGGAATTGAGAAAACAACATCCTAGCAAAATATTGCGGCACCTCATCATTATTTGGGAACTTTCCGTATGCATACAGGAACTTCTCATAAATATAAGGTGCAATATTGCGATCATTGAATCTTGCAATCTTCAGATGTTTTTTTGCCTTTAGGCCACAAGTCAAATAGTCATAAGGCCATTTCTTTAGTGACCCTACTTTTAACTTCATTGTAGGAGTGGATACCAATCACTAGCGCTCTCCTCCTACGCATCATGTCAAAAAAAACTTGGGTTGATGGTCCAACCCCACGATAAGTCTCTATCAAACTCTCTAAATTGTGCAAAACAATTTGGAGACAATTTCGACTAAGGGCAGAGAGATTGCAACTTTGCAATTCATTGCGCAATATTGTGGAATGCTCCCTCATCCCATCAACAGTAAGTAAGGAGATGGTATCTTCCCAAGTCATCTGCTCAGGAATATCACCGGGATGGGTGTAAAGGGGATCATAGCTCGGATTTCGAGCAAACTCATGAACCCTACGACCTCTACCCCTAGGAGGGTGAACACCACCACCTGTAACATGTTAAATTATTGCACATATTAAAAATTAAATAATTTATAAGCAAAATTTGTATTTAAAAAACTTGTCAGGTCATTTGAAAACACCTGGTGGAAAAACTATCTCTTCATCTTTGCTCATACTAGGATGGTTCCCTTCCGAGGAGTGAACGTCTTTAACACCCACTATACAAAGAATTAAATTGTTTTATAGCACAAGTACATGAGACACACAATAAGTTTCACATTAAACATACATCAAACAATAATTTTTCCTTTAGATTTTACCTGGAGGAGAAGTATCCAAGCATGGGATGGATGGCATAGGCTGAGACATTGTTCTCCTTTTCCCCTCACCAGCAATAAGGCCAACACCAACTCCTACATTTGCACCTATGGAGCATAATGTTTTCACATTAAACACATGTCATTTGAAAAAAAAAATTCACTTGTTCAACATTGAATATAGCGTAAAATTGAACTTTTTAACTAGAAATTGATCTAATGTGTACCTATACCATGTATATGATGATCCTCAGAATGGGCTCTATGAAATTTGGGGCGAATGGGAACAGGTCTATGGGGATCCTCTTGTTCGATTTGTTGTCTGGGCGCACGAATCATATGAGTGCGTCCACCTGTGCAGGACAAAAAAATTTCACATTAATCAAATTTTCACAACGAACAATAAATACAATCTACTTGAAAACACAACATAACTAAACAACCAATGTACTTGATAATCCTCCTCTCATGGAGGGGTCTCTGCAGGGCTCGCCTGATGCCATTGTTTCTATATTATCAAATCAAATTTCTGCCCCTCATAAACAAATTAGAAAACAAATTATCAATCGACAGTCATGTCATCAGCTAAAAGGTCAACCAAGATAGAGTTTGTGGATTTATCTGAGATGTTAAAGTAGCTAAAAGGGATGCAGATTCACCTGAAATAGAAGTAACTGAAGGTGTAGACTGAAGGTCTAGACTGCGGATTGATGAAGCTAGTTTGAGAAGAATACAGTGTGAATACTTATAAGGTTACAATGCAGATATCGCAAGGGTTGTGATGAATTCTGAATTATAATGAAAAGAAGGTAAATCTATGATTTACCTTCCTATAATAAAAGTATTACTTCTGCTTAAATCATTTGTGTCATGTACACTTTGGTAATTGACTTGATGAAGGATTAATTAAAAAGAATACATAAGCAAACAAGCTCACAAGTAATTATCAAGAAGAGAATTTATAACCCCTCCAGGTTCTCAACATGGTTTCACAGCTATGGAAAAAGATGACCACCTTATGGTTTCAGAGGAGTGGGATTCCCTGGGCATTTTCTAATCATTATAAGTTTTGTATTTTTTTTTTGGAATTGGATGAAAAAATTTGGGTCAGATCTTGTTCTTTGTTTTTTGAAATAGGTTTTTGACAATATATATATAGATTTCACTACTCAAACTTGTGATTCAAACAAATCCCTACCTAATTCTAAAAAAATATGCCTGAAACCTTCTAAAAATTCCTTGGGATGCCTTAGGTACCTTGGCTTGGGAGTCATCTTCATTTAATGATCCAATTTTGCACCAGTGCTATATTATGGTAAGATGTTTTTAGTTTGGCTTGATAACTATTGAATGAAATTTATGTATAACATATATTTGACAAAATTTAAATCTTAAATGTTTTCAAGTTTTCATTTGTTTATTAGAATGGGTGGAAATTTTTTTTTTGGGTAAAATTGAGGTGGTCTTCCACTTAATTTACCACTCCTCTTGCAATGGGAATGTACGAGGATGTGCCATTAGATTTCTTTTTAAATCATGTCTCATTTATCCTTCTCATTCCGAGTGTATTCATACAATAAAACTAAAGAAAAGGTGGGTGCAAAATATAAAATCTTACTAATTTTTATGCATGCCTTGCTCACCAAGATGAATTTCTAGAAAAAGAAGTGCCCAAAACAAATTTATCTCCTCTCATCAAAAAATTTAGTGACCAATCAATGAATGAATGAAAATCACATTCCTTCTACAGGCATCTCCATTTGGGATTATTTCCCTTAATTCTCAGATGACCTATCACATCACTTTTTGGATGATGTGAATCCTGGCATCCAAACTAGTAGTGGAGGATCCTTTAATTTGTCAAATCAAGCTTCTACCTCCCCAAATTCTCTTCCTTCATCTTGACATGACATTTTTCCTATAGGTACCAACTCCCAAAATGATCCTCTATCATCCCAACATGATGTCAGTTTTGAAGCCACCACAATCTCCTTGGATTGCATCCTTTATGATTCCCTCCCATCTCACAAACACTCTATCCTCCCAAAAAATGTTATTCCCCCTCCATTGTTGGCGACATAATCTAAAAGCCTTCTAAAAATATGCCTGAAAACATTCTTAAAATTCCTTGGGATGCCCTAGGTACCTTGGCTTGGGAGTCAGCTTCATTCAATGATCCAATTTTGTACCAGTGCTATATTATGGTAAGATGTTTTTAATTTGGCTTGATAACTATTGAATGAAATTTATGTATAACATATATTTGACAAAAGGTAAATCTTAAATGTTTTCAAGTTTTCGTTTGTTTGTTATAATGGGTGGAAATTTTTTTTTTTAGGTAAAATTGAGGTGGTCTTCCACTTGATTTACCACTCCTCTTGCAATGGGAATGTACGAGGATGTGCCATTGGATTTCTTTGCAAAACATGTATCATTTATCCTTCTCATTCCGAGTGTATTCATACAATAAAACTAAAGTAAAGGTGGGTGTGAAATATAAAATCTTACTAATTTTTAAGTATGCCTTGCTCACCAAGATGAGTTTCTAGAAAAAGAAGTGCCCAAAACAAATTTATCTCCTCTCATCAAAAAATTTTGTGACCAATCAATGAATGAATGAAAATCACATTCCTTCTACAGGCATTTCCATTTGGGATTATTTCCCTTAGTGCTCGGATGACCTATCACATCACTTGTTGGATGATGTGAATCCTGGTATCCAAACTAGTAGTGGAGGATCCTTTCATTTGTCAAATCAAGCTTCTACCTCCCCAAATGCTCTTCCTTCATCTTGACATGACATTTGTCCTATAGGTACCAACTCCCTAAATGATCCTCTATCATCCCAACATGATGTCAGTTTTGAAGCCACCACAATCTCCTTGGATTGCATCCTTTATGACTCCCTCCCATCTCACAAACACTTTATCCACCCAAAAAATGTTATTCCCCCTCCATTGTTGGCGACATAATCTAAAAACCTTCAAAAACTATATCTGAAAACCTTCTAAAAATTCCTTGGGATTCCTTAGGTACCTTGGCTTGGGAGTCAGCTTCATTCAATGATCCAATTTTGTACCAGTGCTATATTATGGTAAGATGTTTTTAATTTGGCTTGATAACTATTGAATGAAATTTATGTATAACATATATTTGACAAAAGGTAAATCTTAAATGTTTTCAAGTTTTCGTTTGTTTATTAGAATGGGTGGCAATTTTTTTTTTTTGGGTAAAATTGAGGTGGTCTTCCACTTGATTTACCACTCCTCTTGCAATGGGAATGTACAAGGATGTGCCACTGGATTTCTTTGCAAAACATGTATCATTTATCCTTCTCATTCCGAGTGTATTCATACAATAAAACTAATGTAAAGGTGGGTGCGAAATATAAAAACTTACTAATTTTTACGCATGCCTTGCTCACCAAGATAAATTTCCAGAACAAGAAGTGCCCAAAACAAATTTATCTCCTCTCATCAAAAAATTTAGTGACCAATCAATAAATGAATGAAAATCACATTCCTTATATAGGCATTTCCATATGGGATTATTTCCCTTAGTGCTCGGATGACCTATCACAAAGGTGAGAGGAATACGAGATTCTTCCATAAGACCATGATTCAACATCAACAACATAATCAGATCTTCTACTTGAAGGATGCTACAGGAAATCACCTTACTCGACATGAAGAGATGGAAGACCTTCTGGTGGATCACTTCCATTCCCTTCTTTCGGGACCTATTCTTGATCGATCAGAGGGTATTCAAATAATAACCTGACATATTCCTCACTTAGTTATTAGGGATCAAAACCTTGCTTTGATGAGGGCGGTGACACTAGAGGAAATAGAGGAAGTGGTCAAAGGAATGGCCAAAAATAAATCCCCGGGACCAGATGGATTTACAAAATATTTATTCCAAGCTTCCTAGAGCTTCATAGCGAGAGATATCTTGGACGTGGTGGAAAAATATCGAAGGACACAAAAGGTACATCCTCGTCTCAATATTACTTTTATTTCTTTAATTCCTAAATCAACCCTTTCTGAGGATCTGCATGGTTTCAGACATATGTCCCTTTGCAATGTCATTTACAAAATTATCTCCACCATTATGGTGAAAACGATAAAACCTCTTTTTCCCAGTCTCATATCTCCGGAACAAACTAGTTTTTTTGAAGGCCACAAAATTTTGGATGGAATCATCACTTCCCAGGAATTTTTCTACCCTCTTAAACAACTTAAAATTCCCGACATGTTTATCAACCTAGACTTATCCAAACTCTATGATCACCTTAGTTGTTCCTACCTCCTTAGTATCCTGAAGGATTGTGGTTTCGATTCCAGATGGATCAACTAGGTTTGATTCCTCATTTCTCCATCGATCTTTTCAATCCTGATCAATGGACCCCTTCCAAAACCTTTAATCCATCTAGAGGTATTAGGCAAGGATATCCTATGTCTCCCTTTATTTTCATCCTGGCTGCAAAAGGCTTGGGAAGATATATCAAATCGGCCTCCCAATCTTCTCACCTCAAAGGCCTTAATCTATGGGGTAGCGATCTCCCTATCACTCACCAACAATTTGTGGATGATATCATGTTGTTTTTTAAATTCACCCTCTGTGAAGTTAGAAAGTTAAGATATATTATTCATGAGTCTATGCAAGCCTCTAGAAACCTGATAAATAATGATAAATCAAACATTTTCTTTTTCAAAACCCTTGTTCTTATCCAAACCTTCCTAGCGCGCTCCCTAGGATTTGTTATTGGATACTTGCCAATCAAGTATTTGAGTATGCCTTTGGTTTTCAATTCCTTAAGAAATTCCTGTTGGAAATATATTCTTCATAAAATCCAATCGAAGGTCAATGGGTGGGATTTTAGGGACCTAAATCTAGCTAGAAGAGTGATTCTTATTAAACATATTCGAAAATCCATTCTTATTTACCAACTCTCAGGGATGGAAACTCCCAAATCATCATGTATTTCCATGGAAAATATTAAAAAAAAATTCCTCTCAAGAGGAGCCCAGAAGGCTAAGAAATGGGTCATGGCTTCATGGAGCAATGTTATAAAACCCAAATTGGCAAGAGGTTTAGGTCTCAGAGATTCATTGATCCTAAATCAAGTTCTGGGGACTAGGTTTTGGTGTATATGGTTAAAGGGTGGCTCTGACTTGTGGAAGAATATATGGACTAGAAAATATATAATGTTGGGCTCATTACAAGGAAAATTAAAACATTTGAATACCTCAAAGGGCTCATCAAATTGGAAATTTTCATGGAACAATAAATATCTCATTATACACCATATAATTTGGAAGATCAGGGATGTGACAAGCGCCCTTTTTTGGCAAGAATCATGGTATCAAAGAGGGAGGTTTTTCAATAGGAAATACCTAGGGGATATCTTCCTTTTACAAGTAGTGAAAATTAGTCTTCGATGTATCAATTCTGGAGTCCTGCATAGAATGATCCGGTGTGGAGATGATGGAAAGGCCAATAGGATTGGATGAACCCTCTAGCAACCAACCAATGTCAAAACCTTGAAAGAGAACTCCAAAACCTCAAAAGAGAACTCCAATCCAGGAAAATTGCGAAACCGAAAGGCCATGATATCCTTAGATGGGCGTACTCCACAAAAGGTATGTTCAATATTTAGGAGGCATAGAAATTAGCAGCAGAAGAAACCCATGATCACCACAACCTTATATGGAGAAAGATATGGACAGAGCACCTCTAGCCTAAGGTTGTGCATTCTTGTGGCTTGTATGTCGAAGAATAATTCTCACCTGGGATCAACTGCGGAAAAAAGGAATTCAAGGGCCCTCATATTGATTTCTATGTAGCCTTTAGAATGAATATATTGAACACCTTTTGAATACATGCTCCTTTGTTGATCATTTATGGATTAATATAGGCCACCTCTTTGGTTGCCTAGATTGTGACCAAAATAATATCAAGGAATCTATAGAAATTTGGAGAAAAGGGATATTTTTTAGCCCAGTCCTAAATTGTTCTTGGGGAGTGGCAATTAGCTTTATCCTCTGGGTAATATAGAAATAAAGAAGCAAAAGGATCTTTAAGGACCAACGGTTATCTTAGGAGGGAGTATTGGATGGTATTTTACATAATATAAGATAAAAAAAAAATCTAACAGATCAATTGCATCCAAATGACTGGAAGGTTGCCCCTCATGAAGCTCAGATCCTTCGCCTCCTGAATCTATCCTTGAAAATGATTTCTCCCTCTTCCTAGAAATACATGGTCTCCCCCATATACTCTCTAATTCATTACTCTACTCCACCATAAGGATTCTTGAAGATAAATTTTGATGGGGCTTCCAAAGGAAACCTTGGCGAGGCTGGGTTTGGAATTTTATTTAGAGACTCATAGCATCAAATCAGACTCATCTATGTAATAGACTGAGGTGATGCTAGCAATAATGAGGTAGAATTTACTATTTTAATGCAATGCCTCCTCATCTCCAAAATAAAAGGTTACATAAAATTTGTGATAGAAGGGTACTCCAACTTAGTGATAGAGGTTATTAAAATATTAAATCATTGATCAAGTAGTGAGAAGATTAGTCATAGTTGGAGTATTGCCCGATTAGTGCAAAAAATAGATGATATTCTACCTCGGTTTGAATATATTGTACCTTCCCATGTTAGGAAAGAATGAAATAAAGTAGTATATTTATTAGAAAACTTGGTTTGTTTAAATATTGGAAGGACTTTGGATTCTCCATGGCCCTCACAAGACCTTAGAGAAGAATTGGATGGCCTGAAGCATATCTTGGATCACGAGGTTGGAGATAACGACGATCGTAACCAAGTTATGAATCAGAGACCCATGATCTAGGTGTGAGATGACAATACGACATCTTTGGGATCTATGCCATGGAAATTTCCTCAATAAGCAAGGACAGTGAAAAATTATGTTATGGCCCTCACGCAATTTCTCTCAACTGCAAGGTGGAACAACACATGTAGGTTATTAATGGTGATAGGAGAGGACAAATGGATATCTCCTTAAAGGGGTTTTATGTTAGTAGCTCTGAAAGTTTAGGAAAAATTGTAATTCGAATGGTTACAGGTTTTTTGGAGAGCTTGGGTACGAATGCAAAGGAGATTCACGAGGTCTTCCACCCTAGTGTAGAAATTTTCATCACCTTCCCTATGGTCGACGACAATGAGTATGTTATTTTAGTGTGCTCCTCTTATACTATTTCCTCTACAATTCAAGTCCATATGATATTACGTTGGAGAATCATTTCTGAGCCGATGTATGGGGTTAAAAGTAAAATCATCCGGGAAATTTGGGAGTAAAGTGTTGTCTTTCCTGATGGAGTGTATGAATATTTTAAAATTGCTTCTATATGTTATGGAATGGGACTCTCAAATGGGCATGTATTTTCGGTGTGTGCATGTATAGCCAGCGGAAAGAAAATATAGTATAGATTATACAAGGTGAGGTTCTATGGGCCGAGATGACAAATTCAAAAAATTCTTGGAGAAGAACCAGCGAACAGGGGTGTTTTTGCAAGGCAACAGAACCATAAATATTCAATGAGCTGAAGACGCTTACCTAGATGGCTAGATGATAACGTGGCTCGGCGGTGACAGCTCCAGCATCTAAACAACAACAGTTCCAGTCCAAACAACAGGGAAAACGACAGCCCAAAAAGAAAATGTAAACAACAGTGTAGAATTCCGGGCGAGGTAAGAAATTTGGGGTTTTATTATAAGAATAAAACTCTTGGACGAGAGTTAGAAAACTCTCAGGCAAGAGTTAAAAAACTCTCGTTCGAGATTTTTTTTTAACTCTCATCCGAGAGTCTTCCCGAGAGTTTATTTCAACACAACTCTCAGACGAGAAAATACATAACTCTCGTCCGAGAGAATTTTAACCCTAGTTAATCCCAATCAAACTCTCAGCCAAAATATTAAAAATCTCTCGGACGAGAGTTTTAAAAACTCTCGGTCGAGAAATAGAGTTGACTGTTTTCTTGGACGAGAAATTAAAAATTTCACCCAAATTCTAGCCCTCCACCAAAAAGTGTTTCCCAACTTCGGGATTTCACTTGGTGGTAAATTTTAAAAGGAACGATGTGCGAAGTGTGAGGAAGATGATGTGGCATGGACGGAGGTGGGACCGCGCCCTCAGATCACATGTCGCAAGTTTTATATGGGAGTAGGAGGAGGTTAAATGTTAAAATCTGCGAAGTGTGAAGTGTGGGGAGGTAAATGTTGAAATTTACGGGGAGCGATGTGCGATGAGCGGGGGACGAGTGACGTGGCAAATGGACGACGGTCCCACTTATATGTGATATGAAATGAAAGCTGTGGAAAGCCGATGCAATGTAAGGTGAAGAGGTAAGTGCAAAAAATGATATTACATATATGATATATGTAATGGTTTCTTGGATGCGGCAATTAACACACTTTGAATCATAATACCTTGACTGCAATGCCTTTCTCTTTTGACCGCGGGGCTTTCCGCCCGACCTGCACTTGAATTGCTTGGCCTTCATCTTTCTCGCTCTAGCTCTTCATTTTCTTGACTCTCATGTTGCCTTATTTATTCAAAAGGACCATAAGCCAACATTGGCTCCATTGGGGATGATGCACTCATTCGAGTGTGTTGAGAACTCGCAAACCACTTGCTTGTGTTCTTCTTAATGTGCCTAGGATCATCGTTAGAGACATTTTCAAGCAGCTTTAACAAACAAAAAAACATCAATTGATGCAAAAAAACAATATCTACACTATGAGGATATGTACAATGGGCCATGATAGCCTGTTATCAGTGCTGGAAGTAAGGCTTGAGAAACTATCCATTGACAGGCATCTCGAGTGTATCTCCTTCCAAATTCTCCAGCGCAAAATTATTGTTGCCTTTGACCTCTGCCACCCTGGATGGACCAAACCAGAGGGGGTCGAACTTCCCATTTTTCCCTTTGTCTACTTGCCTGATATCCCATCATAGCACCAAATCCCCAACTCAGATTTCTTTGTCTTTAACTCTTTGATAAAATAAGCCTTTCATTTTTTTTGATACTCTGAGGCTTACCTATTCCGATGTTTCATTCAACTCCACCAACTCATTCATTCTTCAGATAAGGTCGTTTGGCTCTTCCTCACTTTCTTGTAAGAATCGGGCCACAGGTAATGCCAGCTGAATAGGGAAGACTGTGGCTCTACCATACACTAGTTCATAAGGGGAATTTCCTGTGTATCTTTTAGTGGTGATACGATTTTCCCAGAGTGAAAACTTGAGATGGGAATCCCAGTTCTTTTGATTTTCATTTATGGTCTTCTTCAAGATCCTCACGAGTGTCTTGTTAGATGATTATGCCAGCTCGTTCCCCTGTGGGTAGTACGCAGTGGAGTGACCCAGGAGGATATTGTAACGCTGACATAAATTAACAAATTTAGATGACTTGAAATCCTGGACATTATATGTAATGATTTTAGCTGGGCATCCAAACCTAGCTATTATGTTCTCCTCCAGGAACTTGATCACCATTGAATATGTAGCATTTCTTGCAGGCATGGCTTCAAGTGAGGATCCATCGATGTTGATTGCTAGAAGTTGGGTGAATCTCTCCTATGAAGTCAATTCCCCACTGTTTGAAAGTTTCTTCAACATGTATCGGGATCAAGGGGAGAGATGCATACCTTTTCTTTTCAGTGAACTTCTAACACTTGTCGCAGGCCCGGACAGAAACAAGTATATCACCAAACAGTTTAGGCCAGATTAAACCTACCCTCGGTATCTTGTGTGCAGTAGATCGCCAACTATAATTTCTGCCACATATCCATTCGTGGAATTCGGTCCTCACTTGGTCAACTTCTTGCTCTGTTAAACACAATAATAGGATCCTCGTCATGTCCTTCCAATACAGTCGCCCATTTGCCACAATGTACTTTTGAGACCTCGGCCTCAAGGTGCGGAACTTGGCCTTATCATAGTTAGGAGGGCATCTCAGTGTTAAAAGATATTCCACTATATCTTTATAGCATGAGGATAGAAGGTAATTCATGTGTCTTTTGCATGGAAGATTCTATTCCCTGATGTGCATCTGTGTCCTCCTGTGCTTCTCCTCCCACCATAGACAGATTTATCCCAAGAGCTTGACAGTTGGATTCAGAGAAGATTTTTTCTAGCCCTTGGCCTTTAATGAGCTTGGTAGGATTTATCTCCAGTTCGTACTCCTGAATCTTGGCTATCCACTTGCCCCTTTTCCTTCATTTTTGCCCTGCACCAGGATATCTTTCACTACTGCTGTGGGAACATAGGCGGTTATGGTAGATTTTAACACATACACCCGGAATGACTTTAGAGATTTGACTAGAGTGTAATCTTTCTTCTCTAGGATATCATATTTTATTTTGGCATCTCGCAAGACTTAGCTGAAGAACGCAATGGGTTGTTCATTCCCTTCAACATTTTTCTATAAAATTACTGCAGCTATGGTGTGAGGACAGGCGAAAGAGAAAATCATGAACGACTTCCCATAATCTGGACCAGCCAGCACTGAAGCTTCTGCAAAGGCCTGTTTGATCCTATTGAAAGATTCCCTAGATTCAGGATTCCATCTAACTTCACTATTATTCTTCAGCATTCTGGTGATGTTTCGGACAATCTCGGCATAGTTTGGAATGAACCTTCTGAGGAAATTTATTCTTCCCGGGAATAGTTGTACTTCCTTTTTGTTTCTTGGTAGGGGAATGTCTTTTATCACCTCTACCCACTTTGGGTCGATCTTCACTCCCTCCTTAGTTACTATGTGCCCCAGTAACTTTCCTTCATCCAAGGAAAACATGGATTTTTGGGGATTCAGAGACAGGCCATACCTACGAAATTTATCAAATTTTCGTCGAAGGTGCTCTATGTGTTCAATGTCACTCTTTTAAAAGATGGTGATGTCGTCCAGGTAGCTCACCACAAACTTATCTTTCTCTCCTATGAAAGAAATTTCCATCGCACGCTGGAATGTGGCACTAGTGTTTATCAGGCCAAAGGGCATTCGAGCGTACATGAAGGTTCCCCAAGGTGTAATGAACATCATCTTATTTTGGTCTTCTGGGGGCACTACCACCTGATTATATCCTGATAAGCCATCCATCATGGACATGCGGGAGGATCCTACCACCTTTTGCAAGATGTGGTCCATATTTAGGAGGGGATAGTTATATTTGAGTGAGGCTTTGTTCAGGTTGTGGAAATCCACACAAAGCCTGATTTCACTGTTCTTCTTTCTTAAGGGCACCAGGTTCACCACCCATTCGGAGTACCTTAGAAGGACAATGATCTTGGCCTGCAACAACTTCTTTATTTCCTTCTCGATAGCTGGGAGAAGAAGAGGGTTGATCTATCTCAGCTTCTGCTTATGAGACTTAGCGTCTTCTTTGAGTGGTATCTTATGATGTATAGTTTCCATGTCAAAAGTATTAAGATCCTAGTAGGACCAGGCGAAGACATATTTATATGATTGAAACAGCCTGAGGTACTGACCTTGGTATTCTTCAGGGACCCCTTTTGACAGCTTCACCACCTTTGGATCTTCTTTTGTCCCAATATTCACATCCCTAACAGGCTCGTCGAGGGTCATTTTGTTGGGGTTTACTAGTATTTCATTCTTGTCAAACAATATCTTCAATGGAACGAGACCCCTGGGAATGAAATTTCCCTTTAATTTTAGAACACGGTGCCCAGCCAGTGTCTCTTCCCATCTAGTTTTTGGCTCTTCACTGTCATCCTCAATGACTGAGTCGATCACCATATTTGAGAACTCACCCACTATTTCCATAAAACGTTGGACCTACTCTTCATATTTTAAGACTTTCCAATGTTTTATGTTGTCCGAAATGGAGGGGCGATATTGCACTTCAACCTCATATCTGAGCAAAGGATTGTGCGGGGGGCGGAAATTACTAGCAGCCATAGCTAGTGAGTCTCCCATTCTATTCTTTTCCCTTGACATGAACTGAATGTTAAAATCAGAAAAGAAGTTCTCAACCAAATCCCATACCTCATTCCAGTAAGCTCTGAGCCGCGGGTGTTTATTTTGGCATTGGCTCCTGACTTGTCTCACTACAAGCTCTGAATCTCCAAACACCTTGAGGTTATATATGTTCATGTTCCACATTGTCTGCAACCCCAACATCAGGGCTTCATATTCAGCCACATTATTTGTGTCTTTGAATTCCAACTTAAAAGAGATGGGAACCAAGCATCCTTCTAGTGATATCAAGAGCACCACGGCCCCGTTTCCTTCTCATGAGTAAGCTCCATCAAATTGCAAGGTCCATATCTTATTTTCCTCTGTGCTCATAGGATTCTTCTGTATTAGAGGAAAGATATTCATTTCTTGTAGGAAATTTACATCCTCCTCAAGCATAAGACAAGAGAATTCACCCTCCTTACCATATACCAGATAATTTGTGGAACCATCGGCTTTCATGACCATCTTCATGAATCTGGATTCACGGTATAATCTTATTTCCTCCCCACCGAATACTAGAATAATTACATAGGTGAGGTCTAGTTTTATGGATCCTCCAATCTTGGATCCCCAGGATCTGGACAGCAACATTCCAAACTGAGCTGGGATATAAGCTACAACAATGTCCATTACCACACTTTTGGCCGGAATCTGAGCTAAGTTTACTACCAGATATTTTATCATGCCCAAGAATTTTACCCTCTTGGAATTAAAAGAATACAGATATTTATAAGGCCTGGTGATCCGCAACCCCAACTGCTCCATGACAGACAATGGAAACAGATTATCTGTTGCCCTATAATCTAGCAAGTAGTTGTGCAATAACAGGCCATGTATAACTAGAGTCACATAGAATGGGGGAGTGGCTGAGTCCAACTCTTCTACATGAAGTCCAAAAACTACCATGGGTATTTCTTCTTGGAGATTGAGGTTTTCATGGAGAGGGCCCATGCCATGGGGTAGCACGAATTGAGACACTTGGGCCTTGTATGAAGGTTGTTTTAGGAGCTCGATCAGGGGAACCAGGATCTTGACCTTCTCTAATTATTTCTGGATATTAACGTTCACAGGAGCTTTTTCTGCAATGACTTCTTGGACTGCTCTTTAGGGTGGTCAAGCATGTTCAAGGCTACAGATGAAGACTTCTCGTTTTGGGGAGGATCAGAGCCTTGCTTCTTAGAAGTGGACGCAACAGCTTTATGATGGGCAAACTCTTATAATGGATTTTTCCCCTTACTCGCAGAAATACAAGGGGTCCTTTCTCTGGGTATTGACTCTTCATTTTGTTCTTGCACTCAAGTTATCTTCCTGGAGGACCTAAGGTCATACTTATTATGGAGTTGAGCTTGCGTGAAATCCACAAACTTCCTGCAGTAATTGTTAATATCTCGATCCTCTAGGGGGGCCTACTTCACTTCTTTCTCCTCTTTCTCTCATTGCAGGGTGAGTTCACCTTCTTCATCCTCTGAGTAAATGAGGAATTGATCTTCTTGGCTGTCTGTGACTCCTCGTCCTGCCCCTCCATTTCCCTTCCAGGTATAGAGGAGGTTGGATGTGATATTGTTGCTCCTTCCTTTCCCACTGCAACAATTGTAGAGGGGAATTCCAATACTGTGGATTAAACCCACGGTTTGGAATCACTTTTTTAGGACGAGGAGGGGAATTCTTGGTCTCCAATTAAAGCTTCACAGCTTATTTTAGAGGTTCTTGATCAGCTTATTCATTTCTTCAATTCTGTACTCCTGTGACTCTCTCTCCTGATTAGAAGTAGAAGCCTCCTCCCTGCTCTTTCTTCTGGCTTCATGCTCTATCTTCCTTTTGAATTTACCAGTAGAATAAAAAATTTCTTCCACCTCCATTGCATCAATCTGGATCTAATCCAGAGTTGTGGACTTTCTTTCTCTTAGGGTGAACCCAAACTCCGGTTCGAAAGCTCCTGCGAAAACCACCTTAGCAGCTGCTTGGGGAGGCTTTATCTCAGTAGGGAGATTATTGTAGAGCTTATTGAACCTATTTATGAATTATGTTACATCCTCATTGAATCTCTTTTTAAGAGCATTCAACTCTGTGAGTGTTGGGGTTCCCATGTTTTGGCCAGGTTGGCAAGACCAAAAGATGAGACAACATAGAGCCACTTTTAGACCTTAGGATCTAGCCCTCCTAGGTCCAGAGAGGGATCTCTCTACGATAGTTAAAGGTTTATGTCTTTGAAGCTCGGATGTTGTGATTTTAGGCTAGTTATATGCACGGGGTTTGTTTGTTTGTTGGTTTATGTTTGGTTGCTGGGAATCAGGAATGAAAGGTCCAATATAAAACAAGGGTGAGCAAAGATTAATCTAGACAAAGATAGATAATTCAGGGAACATCAAAGCCATTGGGCAATGGAGTCAAGAAAGGATTTACTTGTGTTCAATGTGCAAGCTTTCAGTTGGGCTAGTCATCCAGAGCATTTGGATCTTAAAGGAGATATTTGGAATGGGACATTAAGGACTGAAAATGAGTGAAGGAGAACCATCCAACTTTATCTATAGATCGGGTCAGAGGTCATTTAACTCCAGACCTGCTTGGAAAAAATCAGAGGCAAGACAAAGGGTTCTAAGAAAGGGTTAATTGGGATGGAAAGGTCCTAGTGAGGCAGGGGTAAGGTTCCATACCTCCTAGTGTTCTGAACACATCCAACTGAATCCTAACAAGAACATCTAAACATGGACTTCATTAATTCATACATCAGAGAGTAGGCAATAACATCTACTACACTGGTTAAATCAATTGAAATCAATATTCAGATACACATATAAGCAGAAAACATAAAGGGCTGGGAGAGCAGCAACATAAGGTACCTATCAAGGGTAAATCTTATGCCAAACTTCTTATGCGAGCCTGAAGAAACATAATGAAATGAAAGCAAGTCAATCACAAATACAGAGAAAGGAAAAAAATCACCAGCTGCTTAAGATCAGGATCCAATGAAATATGCTTGTCATATTAAAAACAACACCAATCAGGTACATCATAGCCCATAGCTTGAAAATTCATTCTGAATAGATCAAATCTCAGCCTATCTTACAATATTACCCGGAGAACTTGTCTCAAGAGGAAAATACATGTGTTTCACTGATATCTCATCAACAACCATTACAATATTTCTTTTTGAGCTTTATAGCAGAAGAAGAGCTCGGGAGGTAGGTGAAACACTAAATGCAGTATTAAAACTTCTGAGAGGGAAGGAGGCCGAAGCCCACTCTTCTTGAATGCTGGACATCTTGCCTCTGTCATTCCTTGCTGGAAGAATGATCTGCTTAGGATTATGACTGTACCCTGATATGACTCTTGTGCTTTAGGTAAACAAATGGTGAACAAACTATCGAGTAGTCTGCTGCATAAATGCTCCGATATCTTGAACTGATGTAAGGGTGGAGATTTCTTCATGGGTACGGCTATGGAGTAAGACAGGATGAATGACCTGTACCTCATTAGGAAAAACATTCTGCTGGTGGAAGAAAACCCTGATGGTACGTTTACTGTGCTCTGGATCTTCCGATCAATTCTCGGGGTCTTCAAACCCTGTTTAGCCCACTAAACCCGCTGATTCAAGGCCCGAAATCTTCATTGTTGTGCTCTAATTCTCTCCTCCTCGCTCTGAAACATTCCTTTTTCTCTGATCTTGCCATACTGCGCTTTAAATGGCGCCGGGAGGTGTCCCTGTAGGGTTTGAATTTTTTTTCTTTAATGCAGGCCCTGTCTCCACCTTCCTTGGTCATTTCTAATAAATTCTGCCCCTGTGATAGATCTTCTTCGGATTCATCTGTCCTGGTAGCGTGGACGTGTATCATGGCGGCTATTTCTTCTGAATATCCCTGCAAAATACAATAAACGGTGAGGAAAACAACTGATGGGGTGGCGGATGAGATGGAAGATGCGCGTGGCTATGCAGATGATGATATGGAGGGAAGAAAATGTGAATCATGGTGACAAAATGCTCTGCGGGGTGGCAGTTTGGTGGTCTGTAGAGAAAAAGATCGAACGGGAAACATTAAAAGAACACGAAAACAAATCAATTTTATACAATGGACTGAGAGGACGTACGGCAGGTACACGTGGAGGTGACGTGGCGAGGCAGGAGACCGTGGAACTGTCAACGATGGAAGAACAGATCTGGGCCGTCAGATATCCAGAGAGATCAACGGCGGGAATGCGACGCACAGTGGGCCATGGGGCAATGGACAGCAGGTTAAACCGCGCGCATCTTCGGGAGACATCAGCCGTTGGATGAGCCCTCTCAGATCTGACGGTCGGCAACAATTATGCTGGGCATCCTGAGTCGGGATTTAACGCGCGGGGAGACAGCGGTTTCGGAATCGTACAAGGGACAGGTGGCGCGCGATGTATGGAATCGCTGGGCGATGGAGGAAAACCACCTTCTGCGCATGAGCGGTCCGGAAAATACCGGTGGTTTCGAAACATAATGCGGTGCGGGGTCCACTGGTTGGGGAGGTTCTGAGCCGTTGATTCATCGGGAATGGACAGTTTAGATGCGATCATCAGCAATGGATGGTTTCAATGGTGCTTACCACAAGAGAGGCGATCGTCGTTCATTTTGGGGAGATCAACGGTTTAGACTGCGCCCAACGAGACTAGGGTATAGGCGCCTTTGGAGCATGCGGGTGGTTCCAAGGATGGGTTATATGGGGGGAAAAGGAGCGGGGGCTATCGGAAGAGGGGCTAGGCCCATTATGTGAAATGTATGGATTTTTATTCATTTTTAATGCAATTTGGGGCCAGCCAGGGGTAACGATAGGGCAATGAAGGGCAGGAGAGGCCAAAACAGGGGTAGGGATAGGATTTCAAGGGGATTTCGGGGAATCTAAGCATAAGGAAGGGGAATCTTGAGGGGAAGAAAGGGAGAATTGTGGTATTTTGCAGGGATATGAGGGGTAAAATAGGCCCTTTGAAGAATGTATCATCAGAGAGGCTTTAGAATTGGGCACAGCACAAAGAGACTCCAAGGAGGATGAATCTTCAGGGAAAAGGCATTCCTTGGAGGCTCCAGAACAATCTAGCCCCCAGCTTGCTTGTTAAGAATTTCATAGGGGGGCTAACAGTGAGGACATATCCATGGTCCCTCTTTTCTCCCCATTTTAGTGTGAATAAATTCTCCATTTCTTCCCAAGTGGTGAATTTTTTATCAGCGAGATATTTGAACCACTTTCAAGCCTCTCCATCCAGGGATTGGACGAAAAGCCTCAACACCACATATAGGTGCTCCACATTCAAATTCTCAGCAAAGGCGTGGAAGTTTTCAATATGTCTCTGTGCAGAAGTACTATCTTCCTCGGTGAACTGAAGCAAGAGCTTTAGATAATCTTGAGGCATGTCATTCAATACTTGAGGTAAAGCCAATGGATCATATTTTTTGAGGAGGAAACCAGGTACAGCCATGAGGGGCGGCAGTGGTAAGTTATGAGGATGATTTGGCTGTGGTACAACAGGTATATGCTGAGTAGAGGTTTGGATATTTATCTGTAATGAGATTTGGAGTGTTGTAACTTCTTTGACTTCTTCAGCCTCTGGAGTAGGGTGCACGAGAGGCAAATAAGTAGTAGCGGATTTGGCTTCGTATTTTATGGCTGAACTGGCTACAGCAGAGGTTTCTCGAGGATACTCAAGTACACGAGTTGTAGAGCCAGGACCATAGATATCAGCTTTCTGAGATGAGGAAGGCGAATATTCTAGAGAAAATGAGGGTATGCCAATCTGGATGGGTTGCTTTTACTTCCAGATTCTCCTAAATATGATCTTTTCAGGATCAGATACATAAGGGGTTCTTTTCTTGGAAGTATCTGATCGAGTATGGGGCCTTGTGTAAGCCAAGATTACAGCTAATTTAAACTTTGATAATAGTGGAGTCTTCAAGGTGAGGGCTATGCAACTATCAACCCTTCATGATCACCTAATTGAAGGGTGAAGATAATTTCATATCCTAGGGATAAGGTTTTCTAATTCGTGTCCCCAGCAACGGTGCCAAAAAGATGTTGTAGCTCCTAGAGACAACCTTGAGTTGCAAAATACCAGTGCCTAGGACATCTTAAAATCAGAGGCTAAATGTGGAAAATTGTATAAATCCCTCTGACATAATATGGGTCAAGAGAATAATGGTTTTGGTGGTTCAAGAATGGAGAAGACCATTTGAACTTGATTCATGTGAATTCCCTATACTATGATAGGGCTCAGGAGGCTATGAAGCTAGATGGATTTTAAATGGGCCAAGTATAAAAAAATGAGCAAAAGCTTCAAAAATAAGTAGAGGCGTTGAGAAAGAATGGAGAAGGAACCCACAAGAGACAGGCTTAAGAGGATTAAGAATTTGTCCCCCATGAACTCAGAGGAAATGGATATGAATGAGATATGGACAACAACAGAGGTTCGTGGAGTGTGAATTAAGGGAGTGCAGCAAGCTTAATACATGAGCATCAACACCTGATCATTATACAGACATGGATTCATGAATAAAATTGCAGACCACCGACAGCTACATTACACGAACCCTCAAAGTAGCATAGCATGAAATACGGCTACACATAAAAAGAATATTACTGATAACAGAAGGAAACAGATACATACTACTCTTTGCTCCATATGGAATCCAAATAACAGCTCTGTATCATATTAGTTTTAAACAACTCTCCCAAATATGTATCTCAAAGCACAGGGAGCACAATCATACAAAACTACAGCAAAATTCTTCAAAATTCCATAACCTTTCTTTCATCTTGGAACTCACTACATATAGAGTTCTCTTTGAGGGTTTATGATCAAATATTCTACCATGATCAACCCATACAAGTGAAAACCAATATATCCTAACAAACTAGCAAAGCGTGCTTGAAGCAATCACTCCTGTAACATAAAATCAAAACAGAATTGGGTAAAATCGGGATTTTACCAGAAAAACATCACTATCTAAAAGTAAAAAGAAACAAAATAGTTAGCCAGGGAGGCAAAAATCTAGAATCTTCAAAAGGAGTGACGAGAATTGGCTGAGAACAGGTGGGAAGTCAGGCCTTCATCATATGATTACATCTGATGTTTGGAATCCCCACTCTCTAACTCTCATGCTTTCCACTTCCCACTGCAGAACGACTAGTTGTGTTGTGCATGATTGGCTCTTTAGTGGAGGTTTCCTGAGCAAACTGAATAAAACCATAACTGCATGCTCCACCCAAAAGGCCATGTTGTGTTTGAATTGCAAACCGGAAACCAGATTTTGGAGGGGGGCATGGATGTTTTTTAGTATTGGATGGGTGGGGTGCGAAATCACTACAAGCTACCACGTAGCACCAGAGGCGGTATTAGAAACCGACCATTTGGGAACCACCCCCCCCCCCCCCCCCCGGCATTAAAATTTGGAAGGTGGAGGGGGTGTGAAATAGATTATGAGCCGTTGGATGCATTGATGTGGAGCGGAGCTGAAGGCAGGATGGAGGAAGCGAAATTGGAGTTAATGGGACTCATTAACACTGAAAAGAGTGTAACAAAGACCACGAGAGGGTTATTGATGATGTGGCAAGGCAGTGGAGCCATGCCCACAAATCGAAGATCGCAAGATTTATGTGATAACAGCGAAGGGTAAGTGGTGGAAAGTGCGATGTGCGATATGCGATGGGCGGAGGAGTGATGTGGCAAATGGAGGTGGGACCGCCCGCACATCACAAATCACAAGATTTATGTGTGTGCAGTGAAAGGTAAATGGTAAAAAGTGCAATGTACGAAGTGCAAGGTAATGTGGAAGATGGAGGTGGGGCCCCACTTGCAAATCGTAGATTGCAAGATTTATGTGTAAGCGGCAGAGGGTAAACGATAAGATTTACGAATAGTGATGTGCGATGGCCGAACACAGGTGGGACCGCGCCCGCAGATCGCATATCACAAAGTTTATATGTAAGCGGAGGGTGGTAAATGTTAAAATGCACGATGTGTGAAGTGCGATGGCAGGGAAGGTGACGTGGCACAGACAGAGGTGGGACCGCGCCCGTAGATCGCATGTCACAAGTTTTATATGGAAGCAAGCAGAGGTTAAATGTTAAAATCTGCGAAGTGCAAAGTGCGGGGAGGTAAATGTTGAAAGTTACGGGGAGCGATGTGCAATGAGTGTGGGACGAGTGACATGGTAGATGGATGGAAATCCCACTTATATCGCAATTTAGGGTTCGAGAGCGGTTAGATATGTGATATGAAATGAAAATTGTGGAAATCCGATGCGATGTAAGGTGAGGAGGTAAGTGCGGAAAACGATATTACATATATAATATGTAATATATGATATATGTAATGGTTTGCGGGATGCGGCAATTAACACACTTTGAATCATAATACCTTGACCACAACGCCTTTCTCTTTTGACCGCGAGGCTTTCCGCCTGACCTGCGCTTGAATTGCTTGGCCTTCATCTTTCCCACTCTAGCTCTTCATTTGCTTAACTCTCATGTTGCCTTAATTATTCAAAAGGAACACAAGCCAACAGAGTGTAAAATAAGCTTAATACAATATCATCCAAAAACCTAATAAAATTCTGAAATAATTCTCCAAAATCAAGATATATCAAAGGAAACATTTCTTTCTTGCGTTCAATTACAGTCAACTTTGTTCAACAGTCAAATATCAGTCAAACTTATCGATCGCATGGAGGAGGAGATGTTCATGCAATTGAAGGGTTCCATTTGCTCCCTTGATCCCGTGATTACTGCAACTGTGATCGAATTTGTCATGTGGAAAGCCAATGATTGTAACCCAAAACCCTAAAATAGATGCGAGCCTTGGACCCTATAATTTCATACCTTTGCAAACTTCTTTTGTTGTCCCAGCATTAGATTTGTGCGAACTGTTAGCCATCAGTAAATTTTTTCATAAGCAAATGATGGCTAAAATAGCCCTTGAGCCTTCAAGAGATCAATTTCGTAGAAAATCATTCATTCTTGAAGGCTGTTGTTCCCTAATTGTTGTTCCTTAAACTACTGTGCATTAAAAACAGTGTTTCTCCCTCCAAAAAACCAACCAGAAATCTGTTGTTCCCTTCGAAAACTATTTTCTAAAAAGTAGCCCCTTTTTTATCATTTCATAGCCCTCATTTACCCTTATTTATCCTTCATTTTCCTCTTAAAACCCCACTTTTTTCCTTCACTAAAATTCCTCATTTTCCCTAAAAATCCCTTTTCAAACCATTAAAAAACCCTTTGTAATGGTTTAAGAATCTCTTTTTCCTACCGGAAGCTTTAAAAAGCTAAAAAGCCCTATGTTTAAAGCCTATATTTGCCCTTTCATAAAATTTGGGCCTTAAGCCCCTTTGGGTTTTTAAGCCCCAGCCCCTTCTTTCATATAACCTATGCCCACGACCACAGTGCTAAGCCCATCGGCATCACCCTTTTCTCCTTCATCACAACCTTTTCCCTTTGTAAAACTTCTTTCTACCAATGCGAAGGCCCCGATCAAAATCATCGCATATCGGCAAAATCACTTTTCGTCTGCCCCGGACCCTGGTCCCACCGATATGCCGATATGAAATCATCCTTTTATGGCTTAGCCCCCAGCTCCTTTTTTTTTCATCATATGGCCATACGCCCATGACCGGGCGCTAAGTTCTCATCGCATCGGCGGTGTTTTGTTTACATTACCTCGCTCCCCTTCCCCCCGCCGATGCAATAAGCCCCTCCTTCCATCGGACCCTGGTCACGTATCCTGCCATATGACCAGGCCCCAGCCCTAGTTTCTTAAGCCCCCATCGCATCGCGCCATCGGCTTTTACCTTTCCCCTTTTCCCTTGTCTTGTGCTATATCGATCCGCCAATGCGATAAAGCCCCTTATCCCTTCACCTTCATTTCCCCTTTTACCCTCCATAAAACCTCATTCCCTTTGTATTTTCCCAGAACCTATGGTTTTTCGTTTTAACGCTAAAAAATATGTTTCCCCAACCTAAAAAGCCCTCCCACTACCCGACAAATTAGCTGACGTAACACCTACGTCATCACTCCAGGCCCACCTCTCACTACCTTGCCGCTCCCCCAATCCCATGCTACCACCTAGCCTCCACTTAACCATTTCCGCCCGAGCAACTTTTCCATCGTGCTCGGTCTGCACCATCGGATCTCATCCCTTTCATCCAAAGGCTATGGTGGTGTATCGCGCGATTTTCGCATCCGGAGTTTAACACTCCAAAGTTACGCCATACCAATAGTATCGAGGAAGCCACGCGGCGCGATACAACTGGATCGCGTTCGATTCGGCTAAAACCACTTACCACTCGAATTGAAGGCGATAACCACCCTTGGTATTTCAAAACCACTCATTCTCGAATTCACACCAAATGCCATTTTTTGAACCCGATTTTCGCCTTTTCTTCATTAAAAGCCTCTTTCGCCTGCATATTCACCCTTCTGCACTGCTCCTCTGCCTCCGACAGCCTCTGCATGCAATTTTTCACACCTTAGTAGGATTTTATAATGAATTTGTGGTTTTTGCAGGTTTTGATAACAGTTTTTGAGGCCAACAGCCTTCTCATAGTTCAATAAGGAGCGCAATCGAAGGTCATCACCTCCGAAGTCAGAATCACTGCTCAATAAAGTTTCCAGGGTGTACATTCAAGATTTTAATCCATTTTTTAGTCATGGGTTATTTAAATAGAACCATCAGCACGCCAAGGTACCTGTTCACAGTAGAGAAGAGATTACGCATAAAGATAAAGGATTAATAGTCAAAATCTTGAAGATCAAAGGGTTTAATCCCACAGTTAAGTATAAAGCACAGTTAAAACAAATGGGTTAAAGGTTAATCTCGTCGGTAGAAAGGACAAGTAAAAGACCAAAAGCATGAAAAGCCCGAAAAATGATTTAAAGAAAGCCTAAAGTGTATCAAAGGCCGAGACAATACTTAGAAAGTGAAAACAGTCAACATGAAAGGTTTAAAGGCTCCGAGGATGATTATAGAGGCATAAATTAGAATCAAGAGTTATAACATTGTTTTAAATCCACGAAAACAGACAGATTAGTAAAAGAAGCCTCCGAATGCCACATCATCGAGGCTATTAATCTTCAAAATGTCACCTACAGGCCTTTCACCTACAAAGGCACACATATTAATTACACATTCAGAGATATTTCTAAAGACAACTCAGCATTAACTGCCAACTTACCAAAAACCCTCAAAGTCAAAAAAAAGTGACTGAAGTCGATGAAAATTAATGCAAAGTTCAATTAACAGAGTTGAAATCTCAGAAAACTTCTCCATTTGGCCCTTTAAAGGCCGAGAAGCACTTACTATGTATTAATTGAACAAATAGACCCTTCTTACACTCCACCTCCTCATTCTTCTATAAATACTTTTGTAAAAGACAGTATAAGGGTTGGTCTCTGGATATCTATTGTATGTAAATATCTTTTGAAATTGTTGTAGCTTTGTTTGTAATTGAAGACACATAAGCTGAGATGAGAAGTTTGAAGTCGTAGAGACCCACTGGAATTGAAGATTGTAACTGGTTTGAACATCAAATACAAATAGCTGATTTATGGGATCCTGGTCTATGTCAATGGTGATGTGTTCCTCACTGTAATTGTTATTTTCTTATTGTTTCCATTCTTTCCACTTTTATCTGATAAACAACAGCAAACATAGATTAGGATTTACTTCTGAAGTACCCTAAATCTCACTGATAAATATTTATCCTTTATGTTTTCTTCTAAATGTGTTTTAAAGGTAATTCAATAGAGTATAACCAGTGAAGTGTTGGTAAGCCCATGTTTCCTGAGTACAACTTGATGTTTTGTCTTTAAATGTTCTTGAAAATTATACCAATTAAAGTTGAGCTAGAGAAGTTTATGGTTAGCCCTATCCTCTAGTTTATCTCCAACAGTTCTTTGAAAACTTCTCTTAAGAGTATGTTGAAAGCAGGCTAGTTCAAAAGTACTTACCTGATCTTAGACTACTTTTTATGTTTATCATGAATGTTTTCCTTTGAGAATATGCTGAAAGCAGGCTAAGTTAAAAGTCTTTACTTGATCTTAAGTTGTTCTCTGTTTTTAAATGTTTTCCCTTGAAAGTATATCAAAAGTAGGCTAGTTTAAAAGTACTTACCTGATCTTAGGTTACTTTTGTGTTTTTTCCCTTAAGAGTATGTTGAAAGCAGGCTTGTTTAAAAGTACGTACCTGATCTTATATTGTTCTTTGTTTATTCATGTGTTTTACTTCCTTCACTTCATTCCTTATTGTTTAATTCCATAAAATCAACTTAAAGATATCCTTTGACATAGATGACTTGCCCCGTGGAGCACTCTTGAAACTTGTTGTGCAATTAAATCCTATTATGACTCCATAGCCCAATAGATTGATGTTGTTCCTTGCTTGTCATATCAACTGAAACATTCTTTCACTTACACCTTCACCCTTCATACAGACTTCCTTCATCTTCATGTTATCCTGCCCAACCAAAACAAAACAAACAACCTTGTTCTTCATAACTAGCCTAAAATCATACTTGAAACCTTAAAGATTATATCTTTGAACACATATATAGAGAGATCCCTCTCTGAATCTAGGATGGCTAGGTCCTTAGATTCCAAAGTGGTTTTGATGTAGGCTCTGCAGCGTTTGTACTTTCCAATCTTGCAAACTACGGAGACCTAACATACTGGCGACCATACTAGGGACGCTTCTGAGTAAAATAATTAAAATCTAAACACTCAGTATTCAGTGCAGTATAAGTAGCTTTCTTCAAGCACTACCAAGCATGTTGGTAATCATGATAGGACTTGTCTGAATCAGTGGCAATCTAAGTTCTTCTTAGGATTTGAACAGACCCTTATCAAACCTTGAAGAAATCAGCTAGCTTAGCCACAAGAGTAAACTATGTTTGTCTCATCACCATAGCTAAGTGCTGAAACAAATTTGAGACACTCTCATAACTCACAGGACTATAAAAAACTCAGAAAACCCAAAAAAAATTTAGATTGGTATTCAAACCTTTTAGTGGTGGTGGACCATAAAACGTTTTACCTTCTAAAAGCTAAAAATTTCCACCTGGTGACTCCACAATCCTGAATAGGCCTAAAGACTCCACTGGGAAACCCTTTTCTATCATAACATCATACAAACTCAGTTGAGGAAACTTGGATGGTTAAGTTTTCTTGTTAAAATATCAGTTAGCCTACTAAAGATTGTCATACTTGGTTGAAATTTTCTTATCATTGGGTCTGAAAACACCACATAGTGGCTTCTAAGAGAATTCATACTAGAGCCTATCCTGACCCAAATCCTCCTGATACAATTGATAATCCAGAAAGTATCATTAGGAAGTATCCTAAGCCTAAAACTTCAATTGTTGTTAGACCAATCCATAGAGCTAATTATGTGTACGAAAATATCTTAGCTCTGCAAAATACACAAGTTGACTTAAGAAACCCATTCAGACCTAGGTCACTTGATGATATAAATTGGATAGACTTTGAGTCTTCACACTCACCCCAACATAGTGGTGAGAAAACTGTTGGCAGAGAAACTACCCCACCTGATTCACATTTCCTTCATAATTTTGGTTTCTCTCATCCAAGATCTACTCAACAGTTTCTTGTGGGTCCATCCACTTCTGTTTTCCATACACCCATTGTTCAAACCACTCCATTTCACCAACCCCCTCCCATCTTACATCCTCCACCTATAAACCCCCCATTTTTTCCACAACCTCCTATCATGGCAACATGGTATGCTCCCCTAGTCCTTACTTTAACTTTAGTCAATCTACCACAGGACTATCAGTCCAAAATTCCATTATATGATGCCAGTGGTTCTACTACTTCTTCACAACATGTGGACAAGATGAATGACTATTTTGATAGAAATGAGATTGATGATGAAACTGCCAAACTCATATTGTTTTCTCAAAGCTTAAGGGGAGAAGCAAGAAAGTGGTTCAAAGGCTTAACACCTCATAGTATTAATGACCTCCAAGCTCTCCATCAGTCATTCCTAAACAAATTGGAAGTCAGAAAAATCCCTCTCCAAATTATTTCATATTACAACAACCTCAAGAGAAACACTGGGGAAAGTGTTCAAAATTATTGCACTAGATTCAATAGTGTTTCTAATGCATTACCCCCAGATTTGAAATCTCCACAAGGATCAGCTTTGGCCAAATTTCCTAAAGGATTTGATCCTGAAATGGCTTATCAGCTAAGAGAAAGAGATCCCTTAACTTTGGAAGACATGCAGAAGGGAAATCTTGCTATGGAAGTTAATCTGATTGAGAAAAGAGCTAGGATGAGGAATGAAAAGAAAGTATCATTTAGGGAGGAAACTTCCCCTTCCACATCTAGTTCAAAAATGGAAAGAATGATGGAGGAAATTATGAAGAAAATGAGAATACTTGAGAGAGCACAATCTAGGGAAAATCAATCAGCTCCCCAGAACAGAAATCAATCTCAAAATCATAATCATAACTTTAGGAGAAATCAACCTCAAAACAGACAAAGAGAGGATGATCAACAGATCAGACCTCCATTCCAAGAAAATTATGTTAATGAGGATGAAGAAACAAATGAAAAAATAGAGGATGACAACATGAATATGTTGGGAGTAAGTAATGAGGATTCTAATCTCATTTATGAGAGAAAACAAGGTCTATACACACCTTATGATGACAAAAGACCAGAAACTGATTATTATGAACAATACTCTGAAAATGCCATCATAAGGTCACCTAAACAATATGACCTGAGAAGTAAAAAGAACCAAGAAACTCCCAGGAACAGAACCTCTGATAAATCTGCCAAAAACAGCCCTGAAAATGCACCCAAAAAGACAGTTGAAACTCATAAAACAATGGCTGTGAATTCTGATTTAAACAAAGGGAAAAACACCTAAGCCAATGAAAAACGGAGTGTTAACCCCAGTAGCACTAGCACTTCAGCGAATGCTCATGAAAAAACTATTTTAACAACTGTAAATAATAGAAATCAACAAACTGATTTTAATGATCATTCAGTGAACAAGAAGGCCGAATTAAACATTTTAAAAAATCAGATTCCTTTCAGCCTAGAGAATGAAATTTCTAAAATCAAAATCTATGTCCCGCTCACTGAATTAGCCACTCAAAATTTATATAGAGATCAGATTTTGAAAGCTTTGAACATAGAAGATGTCCATGACATGGTTAACTTAAATGATGATACCCCAGAGCTCATCTTTGGACCAAAAATTGAAGGAAAATCTCAAGAAGGAACCACCCCTCCATTCTACATCAGCTTAAACATTCATGACAATATCTTGCACAATGTCATGCTTGATTCAAAAGCATCACACAACCTCATGCCCAAGGTAATAATGGAAAGATTAGGCTTAGAGGTAACTAGACCCTACAAATATTTATATTCCTTTGATTCAAGTAGGGTAAGATGCGTGGGCCTAATAAAGGATCTATGTGTTAACTTAGCCCAAATACTAGCCAAGAGTTTAGTGATGGACATTGTAGTGGCTGATATACCCCCCAAATATGGCATGCTCCTTTCAAGGTCATGGAGTGCTAAGTTACAGGGCACAATGCAGATGGATATGACTTATGCCACCATTCTTGTCTTCAGTCAGCGTAGAAGACTCTATAGGGAAACACACATGAAATACATGGTGAGTAGTCAAGAAAGACCAGAAAACTCTCCTCTCTACTCCATACACATTGATCTTGAATCTTTCATTCTTTTCAATGATGATATTCCTAAAGAGCAAGAGTTAATCAATGAAAAAACATCAAATGTTGTAATCACTACACATTCAAACATATCTACACCCATTGATAAAGAGGAGAACAAGGGGGATATTAAGAAACAGTTTGTTGATACAGAAATTTACACCAAACGGAGTAGATGTCTTGAGGTTTAGAATAGTCATAAGCATAACACAGATCATGGAAATCAAAGAATGAAACCTCAAGACATTGAAAACCTTGAGGAAAAAAACACAGAAAAACGTAGTGCAGACCCTTGTATAGAACAGAATGATGAACAAAACAAAGAGGACAACAATAAAATAAATGACAAATCTGAAAACAGTCCTCTTTGGAACATGAATTTTGATGGGTCTTGAACTAAAAATGATGCAGGAGCAGGCATATGGTTACACACCACTCAAAACAATCATGCTGAGGGGCATTCCTATAAATTAAACTTTCACTGTACAAACAACATAGCTGAGTACGAGGCTCTCCTTTTAGGCCTGAATTTATTGAAAAAACTAAGGGCCAAAAGAATAAAATTTCATGGAGATTCTGAGTTGATTATTAGGCAAGTAAATGGGGAATATAGTGCCAACATCCCAGACTTAGAGCCTATAGAGATGATGCCATGGACTTGTTAAAAAAATTTGATGAATTCCAACTTATCTTTGTCCCAAGGAACCAAAATGTCCTTGCCAATGGTTTAGCCTTTGCTGCTATAACTTGTCTAACACCTTATGAAACCAAACAATGCACCACTCAAGTCAAATTTAGACCAGTTGTCCCGGATAATGAAAAATACTAGCAAGTTCTTGAGGGAGATAAACAAATAGAAGACTTCCTGCAGTCTAAGAATGAATTTGAAATTCCAAACTCAGATTCAGACTATGAACAAGACTGTCCCACTGAAGAAAACCCACTTTTTGAAGAAGAAAAATCTCCCAAAATTGCTGAAATAAATCTGTTAACCAATGAACCCAAACAGATAACAGAAACTAGCACAGTTTTAGAAGATGAAGACTTAGAGGTGTTGCAATGAAAATACCAAAGCCTGCCAAAAGGGTTGGTCCCCCTAGAAGAATTATTTGATTTGAATGATGCTGCTAAGAAGCCAAAACTGGAACCCATAGAAACTGAAGTAGAAGAATGCAACATAGGCAGTGAACAAAAACCCAAGATGATCAAATTATCTAAAACACTTCCAACTCACATTAAACTGGAATACATGAGCTCTTTAAGGAATTTTCTGATGTGTTTTCGTGGAGTTATAAAGATCTGAAATCATACGATACAGAAATAATGCAACATAAGATACCCCTCAAGGAAAACCAGAAACCTTTTAAACAAAAATTGCGTAGAATCAACTCTATTCAATTACCTGTGGTAGAGAAAGAAATTATAAAAATGTATGATGCTGGAATTATAGTCCCTGTTAGATACTTAGAGTGGGTGTTGATTCTTGTATCAGTTAGGAAGAAAACGGGAGAAATAAGGCTTTGCATTGATTTTAGAAACTTAAACAAAGCCTCATTAAAGGACAATTATCCCTTACCCAAGATGGATCATATCTTACAAAGGGTAGTTGGTTCTAGAATAATTTCTTTGCTAGATGGCTTCTCAGGTTACAATCAAATATTGGTACATCCTGATGATCAACTTAAAATAGCCTTTACTACACCTTGGGGTACTTTCATGTATTTGAAAGTGCCTTTTGGTTTGATGAATGTTGGTGCCACATTTCAGAGAGCCTTGGATATTGCATTTTCAGAAGAAATAGGTTACTTCATTGTGATTTATCTTGATGATATAACTGTTTATTCTAAAACAAATGAAGAACACCTAATACACTTAAGAAAATTCTTTGAAAAATGCAAAAAATTTGGACTGTCCTTGAATCCAAAGAAAACTTCGTTTGGTCTCCAAGAAGGCAAACTTCTTGGGCATATCATATCAGAAGAAGGAATAAGAATAGACCCAAAAAGGATTGATGGTATATTGCAAATAAACCATCCCAGAAACATCAAGGAACTTCAATCTTTCGTTGGAAAGATTAATTTCTTGAGAAGGTTCATACCCAATTTAGCTGAACTCCTTAGAAATATAACAAGCATGCTTAAGAAAGAAGAAGGAGTTAAATGGACCTTAGAAGCAAAGAAATCATTTGAACTGGTAAAGCAAGCACTCACCAAAACACCAGTTCTTATCAGTCCTGATTTTTCAAAGGATTTCTTTATCTTTTCATTTGCATCAGAACACACAGTAGTTGTTGTCCTATTACAGAAGAATTTGAATGGACAAGAGCATCCCATTGCATTTTTCAGCAAGGCATTGAGAGATGCACCTTTGAAGTATAACATAATGGAAAAACAAGCCTTTGCCTTAGTCAAAGCCTTAAAGGACTTCAGAGTTTACATTTTACATTCCTACATCATAGCATTTGTGCCTCATTCAGTTGTGAAAGACATATTGACCCAAGATCCCGATGGCAAAAGAGGAAAGTGGATTGCTGTGATTTTAGAATATGACTTAGAAATCAAGCCCACTAAACTCATAAAAGGTCAAGGACTAGAAAAACTTATGGCTGAATCCAACTTTCAAGCTCTTGATATAAACATGTTTAATGCATTAGATGAACATGAGGATTTTTCAGCTCCAATCATTGAAGATCATTTTTTGAATTCATCTTGGTATGCTGACATTTTGTATGTTTTGCTCAATCTTAATGTTCCTCCTGGTTTGTCTAAAACGAAGGCAATATTCTTAAAGTTGAAAGCTGTAAATTACTGCATTCTGAATAAATGTTTATATTGGAAAAATGCTAGTGGATTATTGCTTAAATGTTTTCCTGAGAATGATGCAAATAAAATCAAGCATGAGTTTCATGAAGGAGAATGTGGAGGCCACCTCTACTGGAAGTCAACTGCTAACAAAATCCTTAAAGATGGTTATTACTGGCCCACTCTCTTTCAAGATGTCCATAGAATGATTATTGCCTGTCATAAAAGTCAAATCTTTGAAGGCAAAAGAAAGTTGATTCCTTTACCTCTGCAACCAATCACTGTTGAAGCTCCTTTTCAGCAGCGGGGTCTCGACTTCATTGGGGAAATCCATCCTCCCTCATCTGCCCAACATAGATGGATCCTCACAGCAACAGATTATTTTACCAAGTGGATAGAAGTCATCCCCTCTAGGAATGCCACAAACTCAATCATCATCTCATTCCTTGAAAACCATATAATTTCTAGATATGGCTGTCCTAGAAAGATCATAATTGACAATGCTGCTGCATTTGGATCTAAGAATATGGTAGAATTCTGTCATAAATATCAGATCATATTGGGTCATTCCACAGCTTATTACCCTCAAGGTAATGGGTTGGCCGAGTCATTAAATAAAATTCTGGTAAAAATAATCAAAAAGTTGCTGGAAGATAACAAGAAATCATGGCACAGTAAGCTAGTACATTCTTTATGGGCAGACATATTGACAATTAAAAAATCAATTGGAATGTCTCCCTACCAGCTAGTTTATGGAATTAATGCAATATTTCCAACCAGTTTAGGAGTGCCAGTCATGAATTTGATCCAAGAAGTACAGTCTAAAGATAATGTAACAAGAAGAATAAACCAGACTATACATTTACAGCAAACCAGAGAGGAAGTGTACATTAGAGCACACCAACTACAAGAAAACATCAAGAAGTTGTTTGACAAAATAACCAAGGCAAGTGACTTTAAAATTGGTGATGAAGTTTTGAAATGGGATTCAAGAAGAGAAGATAAGGGAAAAGATGGAAAATTTGATAACTTATGGCAGGGCCCTTATCTCATCCAATCTGTTATTGGAAACAATGCATTTTTTCTGCAAGAATTGGATGGAGCCGAATACTTTGGAGGTCATGTTAATGGTATGGTTCTCAAACATTATTTCTTTTAACTGATATTTAAAAATTTCAAGGATTTTTTTATTCATTGTATATAACACTGTTTTTCAATTTGAAGAAAGAAAAATACAAAAACAATAAAAGAGAAAAAGAGGGCAGAAATAAAACAAGAAAGGTGCAGCCCCATGCCAAAAAGAAAGAAGAAATCTGAAAGTGTGCAAGCTTAAATGCCACTCCCAAAAAGAACACTGCTATTTTAGTCATACAGCCTAATCATGACTAGCTAGATTTAAATTTGTTGTTGATAGGTTAGTGAATCAGATTAGCCAAACAATCAAATCTTGGCTTATCAGTAGATTAAATTAGGATAGAAAAACAGTGGTTCAAACAAGCTCAAATCTTGAACCTGCAAAGATTGGTATAGAATTGGTTCTAATATGCTAAAAACTTGAACCAGGAAAAGAAGAAGACAACTCTAAAAAGATCAAAATCAGAGTTGCAAAAATAATGAAGGATGCTTTTTTGATTTTCGGATCTTAAGCCTTCACAGTTTTGTTTCAAATTTCTGTAAATAAAGTCTATGTGCAACTTTTTTATGCCATAGTACCACAGCAAATCAGACTGTCTAATCCTGATTTGACTGTGTTTTAAATTTTTGCTTTAGAAAATAGAGAATAAAATCTGCCAGATAGTCTAATCCTGGCAGATAGTAGCTTAGGTAGAGAATTTATGAGTTCAACAGTCTAATCTGAACTCATGGAAGAAATAAGGGTAGACTTAGATTAGTTTTTCCTATTTTCAAAAAGAATAAAATGTGGATGTTTAAGGTCTGCAAGTCCAAATTCACTTGTTGAAGAAAAAATGTTATGAAGTAGGTTGTGTAGGTGGTTGTTTGGGAAATAACTCTGTTTGATGTAAATATTGATCATCTTTCAAAGCTGCATGATCAAAGAATAACAAGTTGTCAATGGATAAAGGCACGGGTCTACATCCCAGAGATCAAATTTTGAAGTTCTTGACACCTCCAAGGAGCTGCCATCCCCAAGTGGAGCCACTATTAGCCATCAGTAAATTTTGTCATAAGAAAATGATGGCTAAAACAGACCTTGAGCCTTCAAGAGATCATTTTCATAGAAAATCATTCATTCTTGAAGGCTGTTGTTCCCTAATTGTTGTTCCTTAAACTACTGTGCATTAAAAACAGTGTTGTTCCCTCCAACAAACCAACCAGAAATCTGTTGTTCCCTTCGAAAACTTTTTTCTAAAAAGCAACCCCTTTTTTCATCATTTCATAGCCCTCATTTCCCCTTATTTATCCTTCATTTTCCTCTTAAAACCCCACTTTTTTCCTTCACTAAAATTCCTCATTTTCCCTAAAAATCCCTTTTCAAACAATTAAAAAACCCTTTGTAATGGTTTAAGAATCTCTTTTTCCTACTGAAAGCTTTAAAAAGCTAAAAAAAAACCTCTGTTTAAAGCCTATATCCGCCCTTTCATAAAATTTGGGCCTTAAGCCCCTTTGGGTTTTTAAGCCCTAGCCCCTTCTTTCATATAACCTATGCCCACGACCAGAGCGCTAAGCCCATCAGCATCGGCCTTTTCTCCTTCATCACAACCTTTTCCCTTTGTATAATTCCTTTTACCGATGCGAAGGCTCCAATCAAAATCATCGCATATCGACAAAATCATTTTTCGTATGCCCCGGACCCTGGTCCCGCCGATATGCCAATATGCGATAAGCCTTTTCTGGCTTAGCCCCTAGCTCATTTTTTTTTCGTCATATGGCCATACGCCCGTGACCGGGTGCTAAGCGCTCATCGCATCGGCGTTGTTTTGTTTACATTACCTCGCTCCCCTTCCCCCTGCCGATGCGATAAGCCCCTCCTTCCATCGGCCCCTGGTCACGTATCCCGCCACATGACCAGGCCCCAGCTCCAATTTCTTAAGCCCCCATTGCATCGCACCATCGGCATTTCCCTTTCCCCTTTTCCCTTGTCTTGTTCTATATCTATCCGCCGATGCGATAAAGCCCATTATCCCTTCGCCTTCATTTCCCCTTTTACCCTCCATAAAACCTCATTCCCTTTGTATTTTCCCAGAACCTGTGATTTTTCATTTTAACACTAAAAACTACGTTTCCCCAACCTAAAAATCCCTCCCACTACCCAAAAAATTAGCTGACATAACACCTACGTCATCACTTTGGGCCCACCTCTCACTACCTTGCCGCTCCCCCAATCCCATGCTGCCACCTGGCCTCCACTTAACCATTTCCGCTCGAGCAACTTTTCCATCGCTCTCAGTCCACACCATCGGATCTCATCCCTTTCATCCAACGGCTGTGGTGGTGTATCGTGCGATTTTCACATCCGGAGTTTAACGCTCCAAATTTATGCGATACCGACGGTATCGAGGAAGCCACGCGGCGTGATACAACTGGATCGTGTTCAATTCGGCTAAAACCACTTACCACTGGAATTGAACGCGATAACCACCCCTGGTATTTCAAAACCACTCATTCCCGAATTCGCGCCAAATGCCATTTTTTGAACCCAATTTTCGCCTTTTCTTCGTTAAAAGCCTCTTTCCCCTGCATATTCACCCTTCTGCACTGCTCCTCTGCATGCAGTTTTTCCCACCTTCACAAGATTTTATAATGAATTTGTGGTTTTTGCAGGTTTTGATAATAGTTTTTTAGGCCAACAGCCTTCTCATAATTCAATAAGGAGCGCAATCGAAGGTCATCACCTCCGAAGTCAGAAGCACTACTCAATAAAGTTTCCAGGGTGTACATTCAAGCTTTTAATCCATTTTTCAGACATGGGTTATTTAAATAGAACCATCAGCACACCAAGGTATATGTTCATAATAGAGAAGAGATTACGCATAAAGACAAAGGATTAACATTCAAAAGCTTGAAGATCAAAGGGTTTAATCCCACAGTTAAGGATAAAGCACGGTTAAAACAAAGGGGTTAAAGGTTAATCACGTCGATAGAAAGGACAAGTAAAAGACCAAAAGCATAAAAAGCCTGAAAAATGATTTAAAGAAAGCCTAAAGTGTATCAAAGGCCGAGGCAATACTTAGAATGTGAAAATAGTCAGCATGAAAGGTTTAAAGGCTTTGAGGATGATTATAGAGGCATAAAGCAGAATCAAGAGTTATAATAGTATTATAAAGCCACAAAAATAGACAGATTAGTAAAATAATCCTCCCAATGCCACATCATCGAGGCTATTAATATTCAAAATGTCACCTACAGACCTTTCACCTACAAAGGCACGCATATTAATTACACAATCAGAGATATTTCTAAAGAAAACTCAGCATTAACTGCCAACTTACCAAAAACCCTCAAAGTCAACAAAAGTGACTGAAGTCGATGAAAATTAATACAGAGTTCAATTAACAGAGTTGAAATCTCAGAAAAATTCTCCATTTGGCCCTTCAAAGGCCGAGAATCACTTACTTTGTATTAATTGAACAGATAGACCCTTCTTACACTCCAGCTCCTCATTCTTCTATAAATACTTCTGTAAAAGACAGTATAGGGGTTGTTCTATGGATATCTGTTGTATGTAAATAGCTTTTGAAACTGCTGTAGCTCTGTTTGTAATTGAAGACACATAAGCTGAGATGAGAAGTTTGAAGCCGTAGAGACCCACTGGACTTGAAGATTGTAACTGGTTTGAACATCAAATACAAATAGCTAATTTATGGGATCCTGGTATATGTCAATGGTGATGTGTTCCTCACTGTAATTGTTATTTTCTTATTGTTTCCATTCTGTCCACTTTTCTGTGATAAACAACAACAAACATAGAATAGGATTTACTTCTGAAGTACCCTAAATCTCACTGATAAATATTTATCCTTTATGTTTTCTTCTAAATGTTTTTTAAAGGTAATTCAATAGAGTATAACCAGTGAAGTGTTGGTAAGCCCATGTTTCATGAGTACAACTTGAGAATTTGTCTTTAAATGTTCTTGAAAATTCTGCCAATTAAAGCTGAGCTAGAGAAGTTTATGGTTAGCCATGTCATCTGGTTTATCTCCTACAGTGCTTTCAAAATTTCCCTTAAGAGTATGTTGAAAGCAGGCTAGTTTAAAAGTACTTACCTGATCTTAGACTACTTTTTATGTTTATCATGAATGTTTTCCTTTGAGAATATGTTGAAAGCAGGCTAAGTTAAAAGTCTTTACTTGATCTTAAGCTGTTCTCTATTTTTAAATGTTTTCCCTTGAAAGTATATCAAAAGCAGGCTAGTTTAAAAGTACTTACCTGATCTTAGGTTACTTTTGTGTTTTTTCCCTTAAGAGTATGTTGAAGCAGGCTAGTTTAAAAGTACTTACCTGATCTTATACTGTTCTTTGTTTCTTCATGTGTTTTACTTCCTTCAGTTCATTCCTTACTATTTCATTCCATAAAATCAACTTAAAGAGATCCTTTGACATAGATGACTTGCCCCATGGACCACTCTTGAAACTTGTTGTGCAATGAAATCCTATTATGACTCCATAGCCCAATGGATAGATGTTGTTCCTTGCTTGTCTTATCAACTGAAACATTCTTTCACTTACTTACACCTTCACCCTTCATACAGACTTCCTTCATCTTCATGTTATCTTGCCCAACCAAAACAAAACAAACAACCTTGTTCTTCATAACTAGCCTAAAATCATATTTGAAACCTTAAAGATTATATCTTTGAACACATATATAGAGAGATCCCTCTCTGAATCTAGGATGGCTAGGTCCTCAGATTCCAAAGTGGTTTGTATGTAGGCTCTGCAACATTTGTACTTGCCAATCTTGCAAATTACGGAGACCTAACACGAACCAATCATTGAAGAAGAGAAGAATCTGATGCTTGATGATTTCCAAATGAGCTTTAGGTCACTTTTATTTATAGGCTTCCAAGGGTGACCAATTTCCTATTAGGGCCAACCTGTTCATATGTGCATATGTGGGATTTTCTTCATAAATTCACTTTCCCTTATCTTATTTGAGTGCTTCAATAGTCAAAATTGGTCATCCCGAAAAGAGGAATCTATTCCCATGGTTTGAATTTCTCACTTAGCTTCCAAAATTAACACTCCCTCTCAACTAGGGATAAATTCCAACTGTATCCTACAATGTATATCATGACGCCATATCATGTCCCATCTCTGCTCAACTCTATATATTGAAAAAGTATTGAATCTAAAGAAGAAGAATATGGGAACATTATATTCCACCCTCTATAAGGTCATATATCACATCTCAATCCAAAAAAAACATCAGGGAGCACATCTTAACCTGAATCTACATCAGGGATCACATCTCAAACCAGAATCTCATGGGGGAGCTAAACATATATAACCCAATATAGAACCATAGGTGATATAGGGGAGAACATATAAACCCATAATATTTCCCACTGATACTCCCAATAATGAACCTCAAGATTCATGTGGTATAACACCTGCATCATAATCAGCTCAGGTTGTACAACCCCAAGTACACTCTCAACCCGTTAACCATACAGGGAGCGGTAATACCAAAAAACCTAGCTTATGGGTATGATGCCAACTGGGGTATACTATACAAAGAATAATATTGGGGAGAAATATCTCCAACCCTATAGGTAAAAGATAGAGGAATAATATCTATGACCCTATTTTCCAGAGATCCCTCAACCCTAGGAGCCCTCTATCTCAATTCCTCACCCTGGGAGCTCAGACAGGGGGGAAGAGTTGGCTCATTGTTATTGATCATTGATTCCCCTTGTCATGATGGGTCACACCTATCAGTCCAAGCTAATATCTAAAGACAAATAAATTCCCTTTCGGTAAAGCCTTGGTAAGAATATCTACAATCTTCTCATCTATCAATATATGATGGAGTCTAACAACTCCTCTCTGCACCATGTCTTGAATGTTATGATAACGAATATCAATGTGCTTCAACTTGTCATGAAAGACAAGATTCTCTGCCAGATGGATCCCACTCTTTTTTTTGCAATATATCACTATAGTGTCTAGGACCTGCTCAAATAGCTCTCCAAAGAGCTTCCTTAACCAAACTACTTCGCAACTAGCCATGATAGAGGAAATATACTATGCCTCGACGAAACTCAATCCTACGGACTTATGCTTCCTAATAATCCAAGATATCATGTCAGATACAAGACTAAAACAACATCCAAACGTACTTTTCTTTTCAATAACGTTTCCTGCCCAGTCTACATCAGTATATCCATGAAGTCGAATATCTTCAATAGTATATCTCTAACCAAGGGTGATTAATCCTTGCAAATATCTCAGAATATGTGTGGAAGCGACCCAATGTGCATTGAGAGGATCAGTCATGAATTGAATCAACGTATTCACTCCATTGCATATGTTTGTATGAGTGTTCACCAAGAACACCAGAGCCCCAATCAACTATCTATACTTGGATGGATTCACCAAATTAGGTCTTGTAGCTTCTCCACATAACTTATTGAAGTTCATTTACATTAGTGTAGGCAAGGACTTACATTGTGTCATTAAAAATCTCTCCAACAACTTGATGAAATATTTTCCTTATGAAAGGAGAATCTCACCTGGCCTTTTCCATACCTCAAGGCCTAGAAAGTAGTTCATGAGTCCAAGGTCATTCATCTCAAATTCAGAGGCTAGCTCCCTCTTACACTCGATAATCAAGGGCTCACTATGTGTCAATAATAAACCATCAACATATAAAACCAAAATAAAAAACATACCTTGGACTACCTTTAAGTAGAGGTTGGGATCAATATTACTTCTTGTAAATCCCAACTTCATCAAATAATTGTCTCTGCGTGCGTACCATGCTTTGGGGGCTTGATTCAAACCATATAATGCCTTCTTCAACCTTAAAACATGTGTCTTTCGATCCTATACTTAAAATCCTTGTGGTTTCTCAACATACACTTCTTCTTGTAACATGCCATGGAGAAATGTTGTCTTGACTTCCATCTGATGAAGAGCCCATCCTTGACTCGTGGAAAGGGAAACTATCAAATGAATGGTTTTATATTCGTGCCACAGGTGCAAATATATCGTCATAATCTTCTCCCTCTTTTTGGGAGAATCCTCGATCCATGAACCTTGCTTTATATTTCTCAATGCTACCATCAACTCCATGCTTAATATTGAATAGACATTTTTAAGTCACCACAAATTTCCCCTTCAGTCTCAGTACGACATACCATATGACATTCTTTGTAATTGATTCATATTTTTCAGCCATAACATCTTTCCAAACTTTTTCTTTTACTACTTCTTCAAATGTGGGAGGTTCAACTTGAATCATAGTGCTCAATGCTGCAACATATCCCTGGTACCTATGTGGCTTCTTCCTTTCTCTAAATGATCTTCGAATGTGAGCTTGTCTCTCAACATCTTGTAATGTGTCTCGAAGCCAAAGTGGCCTCTTTCTAGTGGGAGGATCACATGGATGAGGATATAATGGGTCTATGGGCTCCTTGGGATCATCAACAATATATGTCTCAGATTCAGGCATGGAAGGGCCATCTAAAATATCCATATCATCATTCTTCTTCTCAGGAGGAGGAGGCAGAGGAAGGTCCCTTTCTTTTCCAAGGGAAATGTCTTCATTGAATGTTACATCCCTTCTAATCTCAACCTTCGTTTGATCATAAATATATATTCTAAGGGCCTTAGAATTTTCACAATATCCAACAAACATACCTTTTCTTCTCATGGCTTCCAACTTATTTCTTTTATCCATCGGCACATGAAAGTATACAGGGCAACAAAAGATGAAAAGATGGCTCACATCGGGCTGGACACCTGTGAACACTTCTTTGGGGATCTTGTTGTCCAATTCTTGATGAGGAACCCTATTTTGAACCTACACGATAATATTTTTTGCTTCTCCCCAAAGGAATTTTGGTAATTTTTAGTCATGGAACATCGCACGAGCAACTTCTACAATAGACATGTTCTTCATTTCAGCTACTTCATTTTGTTCGGGAGTATAGGGAACAATTGTCTCCTTCTTGATACCTTCCTTCTTGGAAAAAACAATGAACTCATTCAAAGTGTACTCTCCACCATTGTTAGACCTAAATATCTTGATTTTATTCCCTATTTGATTTTCAATCAAAGCTTTGAACTCCTTGAATATTTCAAAGACTTCATCCTTGTGCTTCAAATAATATATCCATGTCTTTCTTGAAAAGTCATCAATGAAGGTGATGTAATACAGTTGGACACCAAGATAATGTACAGGAATTGAATCACATAAGTCAAAATGAATGAGATGGAAGATGTCATTTTTCTTTTTCTCGCTGAAAGGGAATGGTCCCCTTGTCTTCTTCCCACTGGCACATCATGGACATACTCCATCATCTTGGGCTTAAAAATCAGAAATACCAAAGACAAATTCCTTCAATTTTGTTCAATTTTGAAAGAGAATGATAATGTAAGTGGGATAATATTCGGTGCCACAGTTCACTTATATGATTCGAATCATGGACCAATGCTAGGATAGGTCTTCCAGTAACCCTGTAGAGTCCTTCAAAACTTCATCCCAATATAAATTCATCTCTCATAGGTGATCCAACAGGCCAAGTTAGAAACTTTCCTTTGATGAAGGAAACCTGCATCCCTTTGTCTTCCAAATCAGATATTGATACCAAATTATTCTTTAATATTCACACATACTTCACATCATGGAGCCTAGAGAAAGGATGAATGGCCCCATTATCAACCAAACAATTGTCCCACGAGATGAACTAGTAAAGGTGAAAATATGAATATTTTCAGATTGTTTTCCAGCATTACTTTCATACCTAGAGTATCTTGACTTCTTTTGAGGACAACGATATTCTTCATGGTCACTTGGAAGATATCTTCTTCTTCTTTCATCTCTTCCATTTATATCATTTCTATGGTCATCTCTTCTCCTTCGATCATCAAACCTATTTTTTTTGCTTCTAGTGTTGTAGTGTGGACCATTGTTCTTCTCGGGGAAATATCAAGCACCATGACCTTTCTTGTGACAATTCTAGCATTCAATGTGAGATTATTTTCTACCATTAATTCTCTTTATATATCGAGTTGGAGGATTTCTTGAATTTGATGGACCTAATTTTCCTTTATTCTTCTTGTTTTGTGTGATGAAGGCTCAGGTACCTTTCCTTGAATGTAATCCAAAACATCATTGTTATCAACTATGATCTCCAACCTGACTCTCCATGCAACAAAATTAGATGATTCACCCAACTTTTCATTTTCCTTTATGAAGGAAGGCATCTTAACTTGACTAGGTTATCTTCTTCAACTTTTCCAAAGCTGATTGCTTCAATTCTTGTCTCCTTTTGGGCTTGTCCTTCACCTTTGATCTGAGACCATGTTAATTTTTCAGATTGTTCTATGTTGAATCAATTACTTTAGCCCAATTCAATACTTCAATTAAAAATATTTTCAATATAAATTAATCTTTACAATCATAAATAATAATTGAAGAGAGAACAATAAATTCAATGACAAAGAAGACAATCATCACATCACAAGAGACACCAAATTTGGTCAAATACTCGGGAAAACCCCACTAGGGGGAAAACCCTTTGAAAAATATTCTTCTATTAGATTGTCATAAAATGCTCAGTAGAGAGTACAATGAGCTCAATACAATATCATCCAACAACCCAATAACATTCAGAAATGTTTTTCTAGCATCAAGATATATCATAGGAAACTTTTCCTATTTGCGATCAACTTCGGTTAACGGTCAAATCTCAGTCAAATTTACCAGTTGCATGGAGGAGGAGTTGTGCATACGACTGAAGGCTTCCAGTCACTCCCTTAAGCTTGTGATTCCTACGATTGTGGTCGAATTTTTCCTATGTAAATCCAACAACTATAACCCAAAAACCTAAAATAGATGTGAGCCTCAGACCCTATAATTTCACACCTTTGTGAACTTCTTTTGTCGTCCCAAACTCAGACCTATGCAAACCAATAAATGAAGAAGATAATACAATGATGCTTGATTATTTCCAAATGAGCTTAAGGTCACTTGTATTTATAGGCTTCCAAGGGTGACCAATTTCCTGTTAGAGCTAACCTATTCATATGTGCATATGTGGGCTTTTCTTCATAAATTCACTTTCCTTTATCCGATTTGAGTGCTTCAATAGTAAAAATTGGTCCTATCGAAACAAGGAATCTAGTCCCATGGTTGGAATTTTTCCTTGAGAAACCAAAGTTAAAAATTTATGATGATTATATTTGATTTATGATTCTGATTTATGACAGTTGAGTTATGAGCCAACTGGATGTGATATGTTTATACACGATGATTTGTTCAAAGAGCTAGTTTGACTTGTTGTAATAGGAAGTAAACATAAATTTTAGGTATACCTTATTGAAAACCCACCAATGAGGTATAATTTGAATTTATTTCAATTTATTTTGAATCTAATGGGAGTTATGTGCTTGGTGCAAGAAAACATGGAAATGCCTGGTTTGGGTGGTTGGAATTGGCTACAAGAATGATAGCAACAACAATGAAAGGAATTGGAACATGCAACAATATGATGGTAAAGCATTTAGGAGCAGGGCCATTGTGGAACACTAGTACCTAAAAATTTTCATTTATTTCCATGAGCATGCAATGAACGGCACGATGGTTTTGAGTTAGGGATATGCCTTGGTTTTTTTACCTTTTGATGCGAGGAAAAATTTCCAAGGGATGAATCGCCCGAGGATCTATGTAGCAGAGAAGGGGATGCCAACGAAACATGGAAGGTGTATAATTGAATGGAATTGGGTGACCGGATTTCGTGAGGGATTGTGTAGTAGAGAATGGAATTCCATGGAATGAATTGGTTTTGGTCATTAGCAATGCCAGATGGAATCATAAACACATTGGGAGTGTGTCATGGAACAATGAGCTGGTAATTTTTCACTAAGAGGAAAATTAGCGCAAGGATTGTAGTGTTGGGCATTGGAGGAAGACTTTGATTATGGCAATGAATTCTATACTTCTTGGGAAGGAGGTAAATCCTGGTACTAATTTTGAGGGCAGAGGTGTCATCCTCTAGTTTCCCTTGTTGACTTATGTGGCCATCATCATTTTATTTAGTATTTGAAGAAAATGTGCATGAGTGTATATGTGGTTTTTATTGTAAATAATGTAATGATTTGTGTTATAAATCTCTATAAAACGATATGATTTTCATGTTTCTAGCAGTGGTCATTGTAAATATTGCAATGAACCGTGTTATAAAGCTCCATGGGCAGTATGTTTTGTTTTTGGTGGTTTTCTAGTCATAGGTGTCATAGAACACCGAGGAAAGCGTTCACACAAGGGGAAGGGGTTTGTAATAGCCCCTGATTGATTTTCCATGTAATAATATATAATACCAAGGTCATGGGACACATATTCCAAGATGAATGGTGGGAAAAACATTCTAGTGGGTATCACTTTCTGTTTTTTATGTCTATGGAAATTCACAAAGGCATTGGAAAAGGAAAAGAGACATGAATTGACGTTTTATTTATGAAAATAAAGGAAAATAGGAGAAAAGGAAGGTGAAGAGACACATATTTGCATGAGAGAGAAATTTAAGAAAAATAGAGGCCTCAATGATAAAAAGGCTCTTAAGGATCAGTTACTAGCCTTTGGACAATTCAATTTTGAAGCTCTCTTCTATTATCTCATTATCTCATACTCTTGAACACTTATAGCACTCTTGGAGCATGCTTGGAGCACTCTAATTTTCATTTGGATTGGAGAGGGAAGGAAAAAGAAAGCAGGAAAGTGCAAGGGAACATGTGGATCAACAACTAGAGCTAGACTTCTTTGCAGGTAACAGGTTGCATGTGTGATTCCTTGTTGATTTATAGATGCATAGTATATGCATGTGGTTTTATTGTTATGTGTTTTCATTTACATGGAGGATTTCCTTGATTGACAGTGGTTTTAGCCTTGCCTTTCCATTTCTTGGATAACCATGGTGTTGTGGGTTTTTCTAGTTGATTGTTTTCTAATTGGTCTCATAATTCCATATGGATGTGGGTGGGAAAAAACTCTCTGGAACCCTTGGAACAACTTGGGTTGAGTTACTAATCCTAGATTCTAGGTTGGGACAAACTCTCTAGAGCCTTTGGCGGGTTGAGTTACTAGTCCCTGGAGCCGGGTTAGAAAACTTTCTAGAGCCTTGGAAGGTTGTGGGTTGAATTAATAATTTATGGAGCTCCAAAAAACTTGGGTAGAGACTGATATGGTTGGTGTTAGTGATTTCTGATAGTGAGGTGGAATCACTAGTTGAGGGTTGAGGTGGTTTGGCCTCTGGAAGCCTTAGTTTGGATTTTTTGGTTTATTCCGTGAGATCCCACTTTCACGCTTGGAATATGGTGAGAGGGTGATTGGTTGAAAGAGAGATTTGGTTCAACCCAATCTATGGTTGGGTGGTACGTGGAATTCCCTAACTTGGTATGCATTTTTATATGTTAATAAGAGTTATTATTATATTGTGATTCATGTATATTTATAGTGCTTATGTTGGAGATATTATGGTTGAGTTTCCATGGTTTCTATGTTGGTTATTTTCCAGTTATATGTTGGTTATGTGATGTATATTACCTATGGCTCTTAACATTTTTTAATGAATGTATGAATGGTTTATGAATGCATGGGCTAAGTCGAAATTCTAGGGCTTGGTTTGCTAATAATTTTGAAGTGAGTTTGCAGTGCAGTGAGGGGAAGTGATTGGGGAGGGATGATCTGATTTGAGGCCAAGAATACAATAGAGGCATAGAGACAGTATACCATAAAGTGAAGAGGCCATCCAGAGCTATGCAGTTCAGCCAAAGCCACGCAGAAGGCAATGCAAAGGCAGTAGGAACCCTTCAAGGGTGATGTAGGCCCAGTGAGGGTAATGTAGGGGAAGCATAAGCCCAGAGAGGTTGATGCAGGCCAGAAATGCTGACACAAAGGGCTGAGAGACAGCGTTGGGGTTCTTGGTGGGCCAAAAAGGGCTCGATTTCTATAATTCCTGTTTGAGGGTGTGAATCAGCCATATTTTCTGTCTCCGAGTGAAAGACGTATTTCTACCATGTATTTTTATATGTAGGGTCAACCATGTAGGTTCAACCATGTCTGGTGCCCATATACTATTATATTCAGATTTTGCATAATAATAAAACCCTCTAGAGCTAGCTGCGTTAGTTTTCCCGCATTGGGTTTTTCCGAAGACATTTGTCTGAAATATCAGTGAGTCACTTTTTCATGTGTGTGTAATGTTCAGTAAATGATGTATAATTGTGTAGGCTGCAATTGTGTTTACTTTGCTGATTTTACTAAATAATTTGGAAGATTAACTTGTAATGTAATTCAATTAGGAAAATTAAATCAAGACATTTCAATAGGATTTCTATATTTAGAAATTTTCACATGGTATCAGAGCGTTTTAAATCAATTTGAATCACCAACAAAACGGTTGAAGAATTTTTTGTTGCAGAGAAGGCAGCTGAAGCAACAGAGTTCCAGAGAGGGCAGCATAGCACCAGGAGGATGCAATCCCAATAGAGGCCACGCAGGGGATGACACAGTCCCAGCTGGGTGATGTAGAGGTGATCTGAATGTGATCGATTATGTGATGAGGTAGTTTGATTAGTTTTCCATTAATTGAATTGATCGTTAACTGATGAATTCTTTATGTGGAATACTGAAGGAAATCATATAAAACTTAAACCAGCAACAAATTAAGAATGAAAACACAGAAAATATCAGAGAAAAGAAACAGTAAACATTGATTATGGAGTTCGTCCCTGGTGGACTACGTCTCCGGGTCTGCTTTCAAGATGGGCGTCCACTTTATTAGGATTGATCCGAGGAAGTATTTACACAGCAAAAACACCAGACTGACTATGCTCATAGGCACTTCTAGTCTCTGAAAATAGGAAGCTCTCTCTCTCTCTCTTAGCTTTCCAATGCCTATCTCTGTGCTCAACTCCGCTTCCGGACAGTCAAGCTATGCTGAAAACAAAATTGCCTCTATCCTTGTGAAGTTGAACTCAAATACCCTCAATGTCTTAAGGAATAAATTGTCATGGTTTATAAAGGCTTGGCTTCATACTCCTGGATGCCAATTTAGGCATATGGTTAAGCAAAATCAGTGTGAGGATGTGTTGGTCTTGTCACATTGTGACACCTAGCAGATAGGATAAAGGTGTGTTAAATATAACCTTCGCGCATTTTAATTATTAAAACCCATAAATAAACTTTGGATATAATTTTATCCCTGACGGTCAGCCAAACAACGCGGAAATGGATTGTCAGCATGTGAACAGATATTTCCGGCAGCTACATCTGTGGTTAGGTCCAACAGTTACGATTTATCTCCTCCACAACGTTCACATGAAATTCTCCGATGGTTTCAGCTATGGTTTAAACCCAACGATAAATGTTGTGGTTTTATAGACCTGTCACATGTAGACGCGATTTTGACATGGTCCTATGGCTCCGATGGTTATCTGACATTTTTCGATGTGGTTCCATTACGTCTGCTCACATGGTAGCGGTTAGCATTTTTCTGATGCGGTTTAACTATACAGTTTGCTGTTGTGGGTTTTTAAACTTTAATATAAAGTTTTTTTACATAGACCGAAAGGTCTTATATCAAAGTTTAGTGCTTAGGTTTTCTTTAGACCTTAGGATTTAGAATCTTAGGATTAGTGCTAGGGTTTAGGTCTTAGCACCATTAAATGATTCTATCTTCTACTTTAGCTTAGGTGTTTAGGACTTTAGGAATAGGATTTAGGTCCTTTTACATATTTTTTCTTCACCATGACCATTTGACCCACTTCACCTTTACACAATGGCATCTTACATCTTTCCACACAACCAAGACAACACTGAAGTACATCATGAACCCAAACTGAACCATGATCAACTTGAGGACTTCTTCACTGGTGAAACTGATGATATGAAGACTGAATCGAACATCGGACTTGTAGAGCTGATTGGACCTCTCTTCCCATCTGTACTAAACAATATCCTCTTGGATCAAGGGGCAGTGCAGAGCCATCCAGAGTGACGCAGGAGTAGCATGTGCTGCGTTGATCCAGTCTACTCATGCAGAGGGACGCAGCCTAGTTCAGAGGTTGTTATGCAGATTTTCCAGAGTCCGGAAGCAGAGCTTCAGAGGTTTCTGTTGTGGTGGATATTTTGTCGGTGCATAATCGTGCCTAGCTAAATTGACAAAGAGTGGGAGGAGAACAGCTTCTCAGAAAAAAAATTTGCCAAATAAATCTGAGGATCGATCAGGAGGGTGAACGAAGAGGTTTGATTCAGAGGATTTGGCAGATTTCCAAGGAGGGAAGTTAGTTGTCAAAGGGAGAAATTTCTATAGAGGGTGCATTTTTCGCCAAGGACTTTAGATCTGGGTTTCTGTTGAGGGTAGAAATAGCAGTAGGGACAGGAGCACTTGTTTCGACAAATTTTGTTGAGCTATATGATGTCGTACGGACTGTGTGATCAGGATAGGTTGGACAGCTTGTCCAACTTTTCTATCTGGAAGGCTAGAATCCTGACAGTCCTGGAGGCATACGCTCTATGGGAGCATGCAGAGAACATCTTGGCTACACCAACCTATGTTGTTCTACTTGTGAAGCATAATGAAGCGGAGGCACATGCTAAGCGCTTCATCATGGATGGGGTCAAAGATCATGTGGTCCCACACATTTCTGAGAAGAAGATGGCTAATATTATGTGGATAACGTTGACCATAACGTATCAAGGGAAATTTGTCCAGAAGAAGATGCTTCTGGAGAACCAGATGAGGTTATTTGTGATGAATAAGGGAGAGGAAATTGAACCTTTCCTCTTCAGGTTATAGTCAATCCAGGATCAATTGATTTCCATGGGGGTTAAAATGGAGGATGATGTCATGGTGAGGACTACTCTAAATGCAGTCACAGATGAATGGGAAATGTTTGTCCAAATCATCTTGGGAAAACAAGACCTTCCAAGCTTGAATGACATGTAGGCTATCCTCCGATAAGAGGAAATCCGCTGAATGACTAAGAGACAAGCCAACACCAGCAAAGTGAAGAAGGATGAAGAGGAATATGCAACCCTTGCATCCAAGAAGCAGCAAGGGAATAATAATAGGGATCTATCCAAGATCTGATGCTTCAAGTGTGGTGAACTTGGACACTTTTCCACCACTTGTCCTCTAAGGAAGAAGGACAAGGAAGTTGATTCCAAGGTTGCGGCAGCTAAAGATATTGCCTTCCATCCTTGAGGTGCTCGGACTCTTGGATCACATACGTGCTACAAGAGCCTTAAGATAGTAGCGGGGATGACTGGAGCAGTGGGTGCAAAGGATCACAGTGAAGTAGAGGGTAGAGTTGGGACGTTGTAGAGGAATAAACACAGTGCAGAGGCAGCAACATCATAGAATCAGTAGCGCAGAGGGGGTGATGGGACTTCAGCAATGCAGATGATGCAGTGCTTATGCAGTGCAGTGTTGTAGCAGTGCAGTGGCTTCAAGAGGGCAACGCAAAGCAGCAGCCAAGGGAGCTTCAGTGATGAAGAGTGAAACCCTACTACAAGCAGGTTCACCCTTCATGTAATCAATCTGAACCTGCAAACTCCAATTCCATGTCCAAACTGCAAATTCGTTACATAAATCTTTGAACTTGATCCTGGACCTATGGGTTATAGGCCCATTATGCTTCCGCAACGCTGCTCTGGTGTCTACTTATAGATATCGAAGGCGCTTCAAACCTAATCGAGTTCTATATTTCAACAACGCCTACGGCCCTCTTTTAACATCAGAAGCCTCACACGTTTCTCATCGGAAACAATTAAACGCAATTCATTACCGAGCCTTCAACCAGAGCTTCACACCAAATGTAATATTTGAAAATGGGTCCAAATAACAATTAAAGCTCCGCCTTTCCACTGTGAATCAACCTCAACCCGACTCGATTCAAACAACAAAGCAACAACGTTTCTATCTCAGCTAAAATCGCTCCAGCAAACATAGATTCGATGCTAAATTTTAAATATGCTCAATAAACATAGTTAATAATGCTTGCGTCCCTCAAAACCTCATCAATTTCTTATCCAACCCTTGCACAGATTAACACACAGGAAATTCATCAACAAGGGGCGTGTTTCAATTTAACATAAGTGGATTTAACCCCATCAAATCCTCGAAGGTGAGAACACCTTCTCTGCCACTGTGAAACACAAATATAGATCAAATGTAATCAATTTCAATCCAGGAAGCTAGATTCGATTAAGTCAAATTTTTATGCAGAATTAATATAAACATTAAATGAACCCACAATTTTAGATCAAAACAGGAACCATATTAAACACAGAGAAGTTCTATTATGTACAAAACTCAGTTGCAATCTAAGGCATTTCAGCCTTAGCCACACATTCTTCGTCAATTACATTGAATTCTCTCCCACTCTCATTACAGGCTCGCTGTCCATATAGATTACAAAAGAATCGGTTGAGATCGCTCAAAGAAAACTCTTGGTCTTCTACTCGCACACATGGCAGATTTAATCAGTTGCAAAAATTTAGTATCGGGTTAAACAAATTTCACCCCAATTCGGCATGACTGTTCGCATACCCAGCTTTAGATTCAAACTTGAATTCGAATCACTCAGATGCCCCTGCATCAGACTCCCGAGGCACAAAAATTTATGACCTCTTGGTAATATGTCTTCTACGTCTGTCAGCAATTCTACCCCACATTACTGTGGAACTGCTCTTGTGATCCTCTTGTAACAGCATGCTTGAACAATTCTCACCCGCATCCTCTGTGGAATTGTCCCCTGTGAGCTGCAACAAAACCTCTGCAATAGCAAGTCCTCCCTGTTACCAGATACCTCACCAAGCTTCTCTCCTGAGCTCAGTCTTTCGTCATCTCTTTGGTTCGCTCCTATGGAACCATTGAGCACTCCTGCTCTAGGTTGCTGCAATCTTCTCACCTTCCTCAGCTGCTACCTTCTCAAAACATAAAAATCACAAGCTTACAAATCTTCGCAAAACTGTACCTCTTCTTCCTCTATATGAAAACTGCTTCTCCTTCGCAGGAAATCAATTCCTTGCTCTGATACCACTTGATGAAGAGCGAAACCCTGATACAAGAAGGTTCACCCTTCATGTAATCAATCTGAACCTGCAAACTCCAATTCCATGTCCAAACTGCAAATTCGTTACACAAATATTTGAACTTGATCCTGGGCCTATGGGTTATAGGCCCATTATGCTTCCGCAACGCCGCTCTGATGTCTACATATAGATATCGAAGGCGCTTCAAAACCAATCGAGTTCTATATTTCAAAAATGCCTGCGGCCCTCTTTTAACATCAGAAGCCTCACACGTTTCTCATCGGAAACAATTAAACGCAATTCATTACCGAGCCTTCAACCAGAGCTTCACACCAAATGTAATATTTGCAAATGGGTCCAAATAAAAATTAAAGCTCTGCCTTTCCACTGTGAATCGACCTCAACCTGACTCGATTCAAACAACAAAGCAACAACGTTTCTATCTCAGCTGAAATCGCTCCAGCAAACATAGATTCGATGCTAAATTTTAAATACGCTCAATAAATAGAGTTAATAATGCTTGCGTCCCTAAAAACCTCATCAATTTCTTATCCAACCCTTGCACAGATTAACACACAGGAAATTCATCAACAAGGGACGTGTTTCAATTTAACATCGGTGGATGTAACCCCATCAAATCCTCGAAGGTGAGAACACCTTCTCTGTCGCTGTGAAACACAAATATAGATCAAATGTAATCAATTTCAATCCAGGAAGCTAGATTCGATTAAGTCAAATTTTTATGCAGAATTAATATAAACATTAAATGAACCCACAATTTTAGATCAAAACAACAACCATATTAAACACAGAGAAGTTCTATTATGTACAAAACTCAGTTGCAATCTAAGGCATTTCAACCTTAGCCACAAATTCTTCATCGATTACATTGAATTCGCTCCCCCTCTGATTACAGGCTCGCTATCCATATAGATTACAAAAGAATCGATTGAGATCGCTCAAAGAAAACTCTTGGTCTTCTACTCGCACACATGGCAGATTTAATCAGTTACAAAAATTTAGTATCGGGTTAAACAAATTTCGCCCCAATTCTGCATGACTGTTCGCATACCCAGCTTCAGATTCGAACTTGAATTCGAATCGCTCAGATGCCCTTGCATCATTCAGTGACGATATGTAGCCCGACTGTATTGTCTTTCAGTGATTGGGTAGGGGTCCTTTAGTTTCTTACTTCTCAACAACTGAGTTGTTGTGCAATAGTTTGCAGTGGTAGTGTTATGGGCAGCATGATACAGTAATTTGAGAGGGAGCTGCAGTACAAATGTGGCAGAGTCATGGGCAGTAGTACAGAGAGCAGCAGCAGTGCAGTGATCGAGGGCAGTAGGCCAAGCATCAGTGCAGGGACCGATTCCAAAGATCAAGGCAATGCTTCAGTTTGGAAGTATTGCTTGAGCACATTCCTCACTAAGAGGGAGTGTTGATATTTTGGGGTAGCATCAGATGTGCTCTAGCTCCGAAATGTTTTGGAGGAAATGGAGTACATGAGATCTCAAAGACCCAAAAAGAATTTGGAAAAATTCCATCTGGTTTGATAGTTATTCAAATAATTAATATCTTTAAATAAGGACACTAAGTCTAACTTAGGAAAATTAAAAGATTAAATTGAATTAAATTAAACATGTGATGAGAATGTTCTAAGTGACGTGGATCAAGCAGCTTCTAATCTTAGTCATTGATTACAAATTAGATCACAGTCGTTGGTTTTCCCATGAGAAAAGTATAAGAGAAGTGCTTGGGGTCAGTTGGAGAACACACACATTGGCAGAGCACTGAAACTAAGTCGAAATTTTAGGGCGTGGTTTGCTAATAATTTCGAAGTGAGTTTGCATTGCAGTGAGGGGCAGTGATTTGTGAGGGATGGTCTGATCCAAGGTGAAGAATACAACAATGGCAGAGAGACAATAGACCAGGCAGTGCAAAGGCCAGCCAGAGCTACGTAGTTCAGCTAGAGCCATGCAAAAGGCAGCGCAGAGGCAGCAGTAACCCTTCAGGGGTGATGCAGGCCCAGTTAGGGCAGCATAGGGGCATTTTAAGCCCAGATAGGCTGATGTTGGCCCTTCTAGGGAAATGTAGAGGCAATCGCATGCCAGAAAGGCTGATGCATAGGGCTGAGGGACAACTTTTGGGTTTCAGGTGAGCCTGAAAGGGCTCGAGTTCTGTAAATCCCATTTGAGGGTGTCAATCAACCATATTTTCTGTCTCCGAGTGAAATAGGTATTACTACCGTGTATTTTTCTCTATAGGTCCAACTATGTTTGGTGCCCAGATACTGTTGTATTCAGATTCTGCATAATAATAAAACCCTTTAGAGCTAGTTGCACCGGTTTTCCCACATTGGGCTTTTTCGGGGACATTTGTCTGAAAAATCTATGTGTCACTTTGTCATGTGTGTGTAATGTTCAGTAAATGATCTGTAATTGTGTAGGCTGCAGTTGTGTTTACTTTGTTAATTTTACTGAATAATTTTAGAAAATTAACTTGTAATGTAATTAAAGTAGGAAAAGTATATCAAGGCACTGCAGTAGGATTTCTATGTTAGAATTTTTCACAGATTACAGATTGGTATCAAAGCTTCTAGGTTCAAGCACTTCGACAGAATGGGCTAGATGCATGATTTTATGCATGCGTTTTCATGGTTAAGGTTGTTGTGCATGGGGTCATTGTATGTATTTTATGTCATCATGATGTTGTTGGTAGGTTATGATGTTGATATGTTGGTTGAGATGAAGCAGGATATGCAGAACATTATAGTGAGGTTGCAGCACTGGACCTCAAGGTAAGAAGTAGATCGTCATAGAAGTTTGTATGTTTTACATGCACGTATGTTGGTTAATGGTTTTTATAAGTGTTATGGTTATGTACATGCCTATCATTCTACTATTGTTGTGGTTACATGCATGATAGAGGTTAGTTAATCAGTGTAATCATATGCACATGCGTCAGATAGTTATGAATGGTAGTAACTTCTTCTTGTATGCATTGTGGTCATATGCATGATGATTATGATAATTGCAATTAAGATCCTGATGTTATTATGTATCATGCTAATTTGGATCGACATGTGTAGATGCTTATGGTTATGATATTTAGATATGAGTCGATATACTTGTGATAGTGTGTCATGCTAATCTGAATTGACTTGTACATATGTGATAGCCTCCCCTAATAGCATTGAGGTATGAGTTTGATTACGTCATCTATTTGGTTTATCTAACATGTTATGTTTACAGGTTGTTTGAATTTTTCATTAATTTCATGATATGAATATGTGTCTATAATATTTCATGAAGGAATGATATTGTTTTGGGATGGTTGTACTAACGCATATGTGTTGAGATAGATTATATGAAATTGAGTGCAAGAGGGTCCTAGTTGTAGTATTATGACTTATGACTATGAGTTGATTGCAGATTATGGCATGGTTTTAAGTCTTATTAAAGGTTGATTTCATATTAATATACATGATATCTTGATCTTGGAACATGTGACTGACATGTGTGAACAGTTACAAGGAAACATGCTTGGTATTATTGTGATAAGGTAATAGTTGATTTGTTTATATAACTAATAGCTGGGCAATGTGACAACACATAATAAGACTCAATTGTAGGAGGAAAAAGGTAAAAGAAATGAATTGTGTGAGGATTCCTTGGGATATGTTTGGAAACCACAATTCCAAATGAAGAGTGCCTTACATGAATACAAGATGTATTATTAACCTTGATTTCATTTGACATTATGTGGATATGTTCTATATTTATGAACATGTATGTGACAAGTATAATAGTTGTTTTGGAGTTATGGCTGGATTCGTCAAGGAATTGGAGTCCCTTACAAGGCAACGTGCCTGACACAAGAAGGTAAGGTAACTGGTATGTTGTTATATTTATTTATACACTGGTAGTCATGTGTTTATGGAAGTATGTTGTAGGGGATTGCATAGCAAAGAGACTGTCACGAAATTTTGAAGAAGGCTTGGGTTGAGCTTCCCATTGGAAGTATTAGGAACCCAAGGGGTTGAGTCATAGTGCATGTTGCTAGTTTTGTGATTTGTTTGAGCTTGATTTGTGGTTTTTTTTATGTCTGGTGCATGACCATGCCACTTTCTTTGTGGTGTCGTATTTATATTGGCTTCTCCTGGTTTTCTTCTTGTTTGTTTATTGTTCTTGCCTTTTATGTTTTGAAGGTCTTGAGAATTGGTTTGGGGAATAGGAAAGCTAATGGATTTTGGGAAAAGTTGAATGAAACCCAATAGGTAATGTAAGTCCTAGATGAATTTCGATGTGTGTATAAGGGTAGCTAAATGAATGAATATGACATCGAGTTGGACTGGTTGGGTCCATTGGAATAAATGGACAGTGGCAGGACAATCATGAGAAAGGTAACAAGAGAGGTAAAGTGAATGGATGTGAGGTGTTAGATGCCTTGTCTATGTTGGGAACTGTTGTTCTCATTATTGTGCATGTTGTGAATAGATAAAGGGAGTTCTCTTAACCTTGACCTTATGGTCACTGGTGATTATGTTGTGATTGTGATTGTGATTATGGTAATGTGTATATATGTATATATATGTATGTATGTATGTCATTTCCGACAAGGTCGTCAGAGATCATGATTTTTTTATGTTGATGTTTACATGTATATATGTATGCATGTATTTCGTTGTCTGACAGGGTAATTCTTGTGGAGAATTATTTTTATATAGGTGAATGGCATGAAGAGGTTCTTGGTTTTATGAGGAATCAAGCGGGAAGAGTATTCTTGACAAATCTATGAGGTCAGTATCATGTTGATATGACTTTATATTATGTGTTTGTACTATGCCTATGTTTATTTTATGGATAAGCTATTCTGAGGGATACATTAGTTGAATGAAAGCAATGTGATTTGTGGCATGTTGGGACAAGCATCGATAGTGGAAGGACACTAGAGGCAAGGTTTCTTGGTAGAGACAGTGTTCTCTCTGGATGTGCAGTATGTATATGTTTTATATGCAATTTTTTGTACAGATGGTGTCATGTACATGTCGTATATGCATTGTTGTGTACATGTTGTGCATGTGGTGTTACGGTACATGTGGTGTGAGTACGTGTTGAACACGTGGTGCTATGTATATGTTGTACATGCGGTATTGTGTACATGTCGTACATGTTGTATTGTGTATATGTGGTACTGTGTTATGAGTATTATGTAGTCATTGTATCGTGACATGTGTATTCATTTTGTTGTACTCTGTGTACATATATGTCTTAACATAGTTACCGTTCAAATGAGAAAATTACCAATTACCCATTTTTTTGAGGTAGAAAAAAAACACCCGATTTTGAAAATGGTTATTGAGAATAACCCTTTTTCTTTGGAGCATATTTTTGGCACTTTAAATTTTCTTCTGAACATTTTTTTTTAGATGTGAGTGATTTCCATGTTGATTTCGAAAAGTGTTGATGCAAAAACAACTCCTTTTTTTAGAGGATTTATTTTTGACACTTTACATTTTCTAATGTCTTCTTCTTCCCTCAGATATTTATTTTCAAGTGTATTTATATATTTGTGCTTTTTAAAAATTTCCCTTTCATTTTTTTTTTTGAAATGAAATCTTCATTTTTTCGCATAGTTTAAAATAAATAAATAAAAAAAAAGGGTCAATATTTTAAAATTAGGATTTTCTATATTTTTATGTATTGTTAATGAATATTTCAATGCACATCAAATAATTGTCACCAAAAAATAACAATTTTAAACACTAGACAAAAAATACACATTTTTCATACAAATATAATTAAAAAAATATGTATTTCAAGACCTTTTTGCTAAAAACGACACGTTAAATAAGATATTTTTTATGAATATTTCAATAAAAATTTCAAAAAATAACAAATTTTATGAAATTTATATTCAAAGATGATGGAATTTTATATTTTTTTCCAAAAAAATTGATTCAAATAAGATTTAAAGTAAAAATAACCAAACAAAATGTGAAAAAAATAGATCATACAATTTTAAAAAAGAAATAAATTAAATAATAATAATAATTCTTAAAAAAATATTTAAAAACATAAAAAATTAAAATAAATCTTACAATTAAATTTATATTAAAAATTTGAAAAAAACAAAAACAAAAACTAAAGGAAAAGAAAAAAACAAAACAATTATTAAAAAAAAAAAAAAAAAAACATTAAAAATACATAAATTGAAAAAAAAACACAAAAAAATAAATAAATAAATAAATAATAACTAAAAATAAAAAACATAGGAGTTGGTGAATTTTTTTGGACGGAAAGATGAACTCTAGGGTTTGCGCTTGCATCTTACTTTCCTCCACCATCGTCAAGATCCAGTTCAGCCATGAAGATCATGGTAGCAAGAAGCCAAACGCGCCATTGATCCCTTACGATCCCTACCATGAGAGCAATTGCAGCACTGGAGATAAGGTTAACAAGACATGTTTTAGTCCAAAACTCGTCCAGCTCTTCCGGCTGTAGACAATGTAGACGACCTCCATAAAATGAAGGACGGTGATGCCCCTACAAGTCGAAACAGGATAGATCTTAGCCCTAATGCTATGCTTAAGGACTTCTGAGCGACGCCAATCAGTGAGACAGGCACAGACAGCTCCAACCTGCCCATGCACCTCAATAGTCCATCGTTCCTCTGCATTACTCCTAGGATTTCATGTCAGGGCAGTGATCTTACAAGGGGATACAATAAACACAAAGAGACAACCTTGAGGCGCAGCGAGCCATCTGGACTCGACACGTTGGCCTCTCGAATGAGCTTTGGCAGCCAGGGACCCCCAGATCTTCTATCCCCCTCCTTTTAGATTCAGATCGCTCTCCTAACTGGAAAAACCATGCTACTTTGAGTACATTCAATGGATCTGGTGAAATACCTCTCGCATGACCTTGAACTCAAGTTGGGGATTCCTTCTGCCTCTCAGTGACTTCTCTAAGAATACTCCCTTCTGCTCTCATTTTATAATATTGAAAAATATTCCTTGGTGGTTTTATCCCTTCGCCTGAGAGGAGGAGTAGTCGGGTAGCCTTCCTCTGCTCAAGCTTTATCTTACAGGGACGTTGTCCATGCACAGCCTCCCAAGAAATCTGCTCAACCCACGGAGGTTCCCAAGCCTTTCTTGGTTGATAAAATGGAGGTTGCGCCCTCGGTAGAAATCTCCCACCCGCAACTTGAAAACCAGTATCAAATGTATGCAAAATCTGCCATTATTTTCTAATTTAATGGATTATGGCCTCGCATAGCAAATCTATACCAATGGATTTATTCCACTTGGACCAATAATAGCAAGGTTGTTTTCTGCTCGAAGGGTTTCTTTATAGTTCTATTCTCTCACAATGAGGACTACCAAAATGCCTTAACTGGTGGTCCGTGGTTCTGGGGAAAAGCAGGGCTATTCCTCACCCCCTTGTTCCCAGACTTCAACCCTTCCACGATATTCATTACCAAACTTCCGATCTGGGTCAGGCTTCCAAATTTACTTGCTCATTTATGGCACTTTTCTGTCTTCCAAGGAATTGGAAACACTCTGGGTCGTTTTCTGGCAACGGGTCCCTCTAGGGGGGAGAAGGGAATATACACCTACGAAAAAATTTGCGCTGAAGTTGACATCAGCAAAGGTTTGCCTGATCAAATCAATCTCAAACTGGGTGACTTCCTTTGGACACAGACTTGGATTATGAGAACACCATGTTCCATTGTCAGCACTACCATCAAACAGGGCATATTCAGAACTCCTGCACTATGTTCCTCGCCCAAAAGAAGAGAAACAGCTGCAAATCGAACTCTAAAAGCTGGAAACCCTATGACCCGCCTCCCATGGATGATATTGAATCCTTCAGCTCGGATGAGGAGGAGATTGAAGTAGATGAGGAGGTAGCAATGCAGGAGAAGGAGATGTCCTCGGCAGTCCCTGGGGCGCCCAATGTTTCCTCGAATGTCTAGAATTGATCACATGAGTCCACCTCCTCCAACTCGGATAAGGAAACTCTTCCTTTGGTCAACAACAATATTCAAGTGGTTTTAACCCACTCACTCCCTGATGGTTGGGTTAAAGTTACAAAAAATAAAGGAAAGAAATGTCATATTGAGGATTCTACCCATTCTAGGTAGATTCTTGTGTCTATCTCTCATGGTTCCCTTACTTCTCTTCTTGTTCCTCTTTGTTTCTCTTTTAGCTGTGTTAAGCGATCGAGATTGATAGCTGATCATTTCAGCCTCCCCCAGTTTCCAGTCTCTCTTGATTGTAACTCCATTTTGTACTATACGCTTCTAATAGAATCAGTCTTATTCAGAAAAAAACAAAAAACAAAAAAACAAAAAAAACAAAAAAAACAAAAACAAAAACAAAACAAAAACAAAAAAACAAAAACAAAAACAAAAACAAAAAAAACAAAAACAAAAACAAAAACAAAAAAAACAAAAACAAAAAAAAAAACAAAAAAAACAAAAAAACAAAAAAAACAAAAAACAAAAAACAAAACAAAACAAAAAAACAAAAAAACAAAACATTAATTTTTTTTAAATAAAAATTAAAAAAATAAAAACAAATTAAAAAACCACATTAAAAAATAAATAAATAAAATTAAAAAAAAAAAAAAAAAAATTTAAAAACAGTTTTATATATATATATATATATATATATATATATATATATATATATATATATATATATATATATATTAGGCGGGATTACGGCTTAGGCTTCGCGCTCGCCCATGCCCAGGGCCCCGTAGCCCTTGAGGTGGAAGGTGATTCCTTAGACACCAGAAGCACGGCGAAGTCAATTTGAGGCCCATTTTTAAAGAACTAGGGCCGAGATTCAAAATCCGTCTACGCCCAAGCCACGCCCCGTTAATATATATATATATATATATATATATATATATATATATATATATATATATATATATATATATATATATATATATATATATATATAATGTTTTTAAAGTTTTCATTTATTTATTTTTAACTGTTTTATTTTTATTTATTTTTTTAAATGTTTCTTTTTTTTAATGTTTTCTATTTTTTAATTATTATTTTATTTTTGTGTTTTTTTAATTATTATTTCTAATTTGTTTTTGATAGTTTTTATTTTATTTTTTAATGTGTTTTTTTTTTTTTTTAAACAAAAAAATGTTTTAATTTTTTTTTTCATTTTTTTAAATTTAATTCAATTCTATTTTTTTCACTTCTAATGTTTCTAATTTTTATTTTTTTAATTTAATGGTTTTTGAAATTGTATGTTCTATTTGTTTTTTAACATTGTTTTTGGTATTTTTTACTTAAATTTTATTGAATCAAATTTTTTTAGAAAAAAATATAATTAATTAAATACCTAATACTTCTAGCAATATTAAAGTAAGACTTTTTGAGAAATTAATTAAATATCTAGCATTTCTGAAGAAGGGTTTGAGAAGAGGAGGTTGTCTTCAATATTTCAGCTGAGGAACCGATGAAGGATTTATCCTTTCACCTTATGCTTCAAGATCAGTCTTCCAGAGCCTCAGATTTGTGTCAGGCAATAGACCATCCATCATACATCTCCCAGCAGCAACAATTCCATCAGGAATTGTGCAGTTCAGTCAAGAAAATCTAAGAGAGGAGGGAAGTATCTAGTATTTCAACTAGAAATCCTTGGAGGGATCATTCCCTCACTTGTATATCATTGTTCCCATCAGTTGTGAGCTTCATAGCCATATCTTGCAGCAGACATCAGCCTCTCCCTCCTATATAGCGCAGTTTATCGAGCTTTTGTGTTTGCAGCAGCTGCATCTTGAGCAGGAGGAAGAAGAAGCTAGATCGTCATCATTTTGAATATAAACTTCATGAAATTTTCATAAAATTTGTTATTTTTGGAATTTTTTTATTCACATTCTCATAAAAATATTTTATTTAACATATCTTTTTTTAGCTTCAAGCCTCGAGTTTCAATTTATTTTTATTTTTTTAAAGCATTTGTTTTTATTTTTATTTTTATTTATTTATTTATTTTTATTTTTATTTTTTAATTTTAATTATTAAACTTTTTTTATGTTTTTTTTGGTTAATGTTTTTTATTTCTTTATTTTTGTTTTTTCAAATTATTTTTTTAATGTTTTTTTTTACAAGTTCAATTTTTTGAAATGTTTTTTTTTATTATTATTATGACATTTAAAGTTTTTTAATTTTTTTAATTGTTTTTTTAATGTTTTTTAATTTTATTTTAATGTTTTTTTGTTTGTGTGTTTGTTTGTTTAATTTTTAACTTAATTTATCTCATCAATATTATTTATTTATTTTTCATGTTTGATTTTTTTTTGTCAAAATTTAAATTTTTTTCTTAATTTTGTTTTTTTGAAATATTTTCATATTTTTTTATTGTTTTTTGTTTTTTTTTTTTAATTTATTATTATTATTATGATACATTTGTATGTTGGAATTTTTTTTGTGTTTTTTATATTTTTTTTATATCGTATTTATTTTGGGTCATGTTCTGTAAAAATTTTATTTTTTAATATATATTTTTATTTACTTCTTATTATTTTTTTAATTTTTTTGTGTTTGTTTATGTTTTAGTTTTTATTTTTTCAATGTTTTTATATTCTCAATATATTTGATTGGATATTTATGTCAAAGTAAAAGGTATGTAGAAGTAATAAGTCTACGAGAACAATTTTTTTTATGGTGTACTTCCTTTGCGGTTGATAGGATTCAGGGAACGACATTTTTTTTTGGTGTAATCTTCAATATGTTTATTAGTTTCGATTTATTAAATTCAAAATAAATATAATTTTAATATTAAATTATTATTATCATTATTATATAAAAATAAAATTAAATATATATATTTCTGAATAATGAAATATACTTTTTAACAAACCGTTTGCAAATTTCAAAATCTTAAAATTATTTAAAAATAAAATATTAACACAGATTTCCAAAAAAACAAATGTTTTAATATAGAGAGTATCAAAAACTCCAAAATCACATATAAATTCATTTGTTTTGTAAAGTTGTTCATTCATCACAACTGAAGTGTTTCCTATCGAGTGACTTTAATACATTATATAAAAAAGACATTATATTGAATAACTTGTTATTAATATGAAAACTTAAAATAAAAATAAATTAATATAAATTAAATGGTAATATTTTTTTAAAAGAATATTAACACTATGACTGAAAATTGTTTGAATTTTAAGGCTTTTCATAGAGGTGATATTTTATCTGTAATTTCATCATTGGAATTTTAAGGCTTTTCATAGACATGATATTTTATCTTTAATATCATGCCTGAAAATTGTTGGAATTTTAAGAATTTTAAGATTTTTGAGAGACGTGATATTTATCTTAAAATTTCATGTCTATCATTGTAATTTTAAGGTTTTTCAGAGTCGTGATATTTTATCTTTGACTTCATTATCAAAGATGTTGACAATTTGCCAAAAAAAAAAAAATCAGCATCAACACTTTTCGTTTTCATGTTTTTTTTTGCACAAAAAAAATTGGTTTTTACTACCATTTTTAAAAAACGTTGAAAATTTACCCCGAAAAAGAAAAATAGGTTATTCCAGCATCAACAGTTTTCCTTTTCAGTCTGTTTTTTTATGTTTTTTTTTGGGTTTTTTTGTTAGATTTCTCATTTTGAGGTAATAGTTCTCATTTAATTGGTAACTTTGTTTGTTGTGTTGTACACCGGGTGTAGGTATATGTATTATTTTGTACAATGGTGTAAGTGAATGTGTTGTGTTGTACACCGAGTGTAGGTGTATGTATTGTGTGGTGTTGTACGTCGTGTGTGGATGTACATGTTGTGATGTATAATATGTGTATGTGTATGTGATTGAAGAGAAGATAAGTACTAGGTGTTTATTGGGTGTGGCAACCAATATGATGTGTGTACGGAAAGGACAAAGAACAAACATAGAAGCAAAGAATTATTTGAAGGATAAGTATCAATATTTTATTTCATTTTTAATTATGCATGTGATCTATGACTCTGATTTATGATGGTTAGATGTGATTTATGATTATGATTTATGATAGTTGAGTTTTGAGCTAACCAGATGTGATATGTTTATACATGATGATTTGGTCAAAAATCTAGTTTGACTTGTTGTAACAAGAAGTAAACATAAATTGCAGTTGTACCTTATTAACGACCCACCAATGATATATGATTTGAATTTATTTTAAATTCTTTTGAACCTAATGGGAATTATGTGCTTGGTGTAGGAAAACATGGAAATGACCGGGTTAGGTGGTTGGAACTGGCTACAAGAATGATAGAAACAAAAGTGAAAGGAATTGTAACATGCAACAATATGAAGGTAAAACATTTAGGAGCGGGGCCATTGTGGAACATTGATACCCAATAATGTCCATTGATTTCCATGAGCATGCTATGACCTGTATTATAGTTTTGAGGCAAGGATATGTCTTGGTTATTGGACCTTTCGATGCGAGTAAACATTTCCAAGGGATGGATCACTCAAGGGACTATGTAGTAGAGAGGGGATGCCAACAAAACTTGGAAGGTGTGTGACTACACGGAAGGGGGTGATAGGATTTCCCAAGGTACTGTGTAGCAGATAAGGGAAGGTCGGGGAAATAATTGGTTTTGGTCATTAGCATTGCCAGATGGAATCATAAACGTATTGGGAGTGTGCCTTGGAACAATGATTCAACAACTATTCACTTAAAAGACAAGTAGCACAAGGATTGTAGCATTGAGCATTGGATGAAAACTTTGATTATGGCAATGGATTTTGGACTTGCTGGGAAGGAGGTGAATTATAGTACTACTTTTGAGGGGGGGGGTGTGAGTCTCCGGATTCCCTTGTTGACTAATGTGGGCATCATATCCTTGTATTTTCTTGTTGAATAAAATGTGAATGAGTGTATATGTGGTTTTTATTGTAAATACCATAATGAGTTGTGTTATAAAGCTCCAAAGAATGGTATGATTGTCATGTTTCCAATAGTGGTCATTGTAAATACTACAACGATTTGTGTTATAAAGCTCCATGGGCAGTATGTTTTGTTTTTGGCAGTTTGCTAGTAATAGGTGTCACAAAACACTGAGGACGGTGTTCCCCCAAGGGGGAGGGGTTTGTAACAACCCTTGGTTGATTTTCCATGTAAAAATAAGTAAGACCAAGGTCATGGTGTTAGTTTTTGTAGCATAGGATGTGTTCTAGACATGAGATTTGGTAGAGAGGCTAGAATACATGTATTCTCCAAAACCCAAAAATTGTTTCTGTAAATTCCACCTAGAGACGAATTAACTAGATTGAGTAGTCATTTTTTAATATTTCCTAAGTCTAAACTTAGGGAATATGATTAATTAATCAAAATTAATTATTTCATGGTGAGAATGTTCTAGAAAAGTACAGCGATCAATTTCTAATTAACCTTAGCCATCGATTAAGATTTAATTGTGGTTTTTGAAGTCTCAACAAAGGATTATAAGAAGAAGTCAATGGGGCTTAGAGAAGACACATCAAATCAGTTGAGAATTAGATTTTGATGAGAAATAGATTTCCAGAGTAGCAGTTGTGTGTTGCTAGAAGTGATTCAGTGAGATTGAAGCAGTGAGAGAGGGGCATAAATAGTGAAGTCAGAGGAATATTCCAGATCCGGCGAGTCCATTGCATAGAGGCAAAGGGTGCCACAGTGAGGCAGCACAAAGGCAACGCAATGCCCTCTAGAGGAAAATTTCATTTTGTTGGAGAGAAGGCGTTATTCAGTGCTAGAAGATGGGTAGAGGTTCCAAAGGACAAGAGAATCAGTTTCCCAAACAACAACTAAGGAGACAGTGAGAGGTAACAATGTTCCAAGATGAAGGGACGCAGTGACTACGTAGAGGTAGTTGGGGGCCGCTCAGTTTCGTGTTGAAGTCAGTGTTAGATTCTTTTGTGGAGTGAGGAATTTCCTCACTAGTTAGTTTTTCCAGTTTATCTTTATTTGGATTTCCATTTTGGGCATCCATAGTTTGTACTCAGATTTCACTACTGCGTAATATTAAAACCCTTAGTTTCTACACCATTTTCCCACATTGTGTTTTTCCTGAGGAAATTAGTCCAAAAATAGCGGTGCAATTTTGTGTGTGTGTGCATATATTTTCTTCCAACGTTTTATTTCTTCCGCAGTTTATTTGTGAAGGTTGCAGTGTATTTAATTTGATATTTGTCATAGAAAACAACAGATAAATTGTTTAGTAAAATAACAATTTGAAGAATTAACATCAGTTGTTGCAATAGGATTCAGGAAACCAAATTTTCACATGGTATCAGAGCACAAATTGTAAGTTGGAGAGCTCATTTGCAAAAGAAGAGAATGACGTATGTTTCTCTACATGAGCAGCAATTCGAATCCCCTAGAGGCAGCGCAATTCCTTAGCCAATAGGGTCAAATTCTTGAGGAAAATAAATTTCTTTGAGAGACTGACAAAGAAATACAATTTCTCCAGATCGAGGATTACCATAGGCAGAGGGAGCAACCAATATTTCTTGCAGATCATATCTCTAGATGGACGCAATTATTTTGCAGTCGTTGTTAGAGAAAAATAGAGTCGGGTGGAATAAAAAGCACACACTAAGGGAAATTTTTCCTCAAGGAACTTCTATTTTCAGAAGTTCAATTTCCCTTGCAGATCAACATAGTTACTCAATCCAGAAGGGAGTGCATAGAGCCTAACAGTAGCTGAACAGAAGGGAAGAGGGGGTTTTCGACATATTTTGTTGAGATGGAAACAGTCGGGTTTCCAGATAAGGATAGGTTGGATGGAGGCTCCAACTATGTGATCTGGAAGGTAATAATTTCCTTCCTTCTAGATGAGTATGGTCACAAAGCATATATCGATAATGTGGTATCCATCCCCATAGATCCAGATCAACTTAAGAAGTACAAGAAGGAGATGGCGAAGGAAAAGCTATTGATCCTTTATGGAGTTTGAAATCATGTGGTATCTCACATAGCGGCTTTGGGCACAACCAAAGAGATGTGGGACTCTCTTTCCACACTATACGAGGGATCTTCCGAGCAGCAGAATATGTACTCAGAAGAAAAGCTGAGATGCACTCGTATGCAGAAGGGGGAATGCATATACCTTTACCTTACCAGGATTCAACTAATCCAAGATGAGCTGGAAGTTGCAGGGTTAGCGCCTCAACCTACAGAGTTGGTACGAGTAGTCCTCAACTATAACACCCTCTTCCCACATCTACCCAAGTAATCATCCAACCGGGGTAAAAATGTGACGAGAGACTACTAATACAAGATTCAACCTCCTATATGACCTCGAGGAAGTGGAACCGATGAAAACATGACAAACAAACCTTACACAGCATCAACAACATCCCTAGGAGGTATCCCAACCCTCCAGGCCTCTTACCCCTGGGTTAGACTGAATTTTTGACCATTTTGAGCCTTATCCGCATTCACAACACAACATGCCAGCAGCGAGGAGGCTATAGCCGCAGGCACAACATAACAAGCCTGCAGCCAAGGCCCCAATTTCTCAGTTCTGTGCCTGCAACTCCGAGATTTGAGCCACCTTTTTAGGCCCAAAGCCCAGGTCACTCCCCAGAACTTCATGAAAACTTAGGGGACCATAAATAACATTGGAACAATGATATTGAAGAAATCACATCAACAAGAACCCATCTAGACCCCTCCTAACCATGACAGGCATTTCCTCAAACATATCACAAACATTGAATCTACAAGTGTAAACAACATATTTAAGCATAGGGGTCTCATACTTATCTAGGAATCATTAAGAAGCATTGCTCCCTTAAAAAATTAACTACAATACAATCTATTTGACCATAGATACAATGTGAATTCATTTACAAGTAAAAACATGGAGAGAGCCATACATCATCACTGATAAATTACATTTGTATAACCAGCATAATAACAACAAAAATACAATAAATATAATAGCAATATAATCCACATAATGACCAGTACAAGTATACATCAAATACTAAATGAATTAATTTCTCATTAATGAATATAGAAACCAACCGGGATGGGACTACCACATTCCACCCAACCATAGATTGGATGAGCCAAATCTCTCTTCATCCAATCACCTATATGCCATATTCCCAAGAATTAATGTGGGACTCATAACCAACTAAAAGGAATAAAAAAAGCATGAATTCTACCGGGGTTCTCTTCCTACACCGTGAGGAATTTGAGTGCATCCTAGTCTCTCAAGCTTTACCGTAATCCACAGTATGAATCAAGGATCACTAGGCCCTAAACTGAGACATACTCTCCAGGATTTACCGTACATCCCATCCCGGGACTACTAGGCCCAACGGAGAGCAGTCCACCTCTTGGATTTACTGTATATCCCTACATTCACTGAAAAGGATTCATAGGCCCACCGAGGCACAAAATTTAGCTTTACTGCAACCCACATTATGGCTCAGGGGTTACTATGCCAATGGATTTACTGTGATCTACAGTCTGGTTCAGGGACCACTAGGCCATGTGTTTTTCATTTCGGACACCCACCCCACTTAGCTTTGAATCCATCCAGTAATCCAGGTCAACCGAAGTATAAGAAACCCATCTTATCAAAGCTATATGGAAATGGAAAGGTTAGGCTGAAAACACTATCACACCTAGAAAAATCCATGCCAAGACAGAAAATAACCACATGCAATACCATGCATGACAGATCTATCAAGGAAATCCCATATGAAAATCAATACCTCCAAAGAATCTTGTTGTAGTTCATTCTTGATCATGCTCTTCCTTGCTTTCTTTTTCCTTTCTTTCTCCCGTGCCCAAGTGCTCCAAGAAAACTCTAAGTATCCAAGAGTGAGAGAGAGAGAGAGAGAACAATGAGAGACCTCCAAAAATGAACTGACAAAAGGTACCAACTGATCCACATAATCCTTTATATCGAACAAGCCTCTATTTTCTTCATTTTCCATTATTTTCCTTCAATTTCCTCCTCACATGCAACCTGTGACCCTTCATCTCCCTTTTCTCCTAATTTCCGTTATTTTTAATAAATAAATGTGCAAAAAAAAAATTCCTATCCAAATTCCTTTCCCCTTTCCTTTGCCAATTTCCTTAGCCATAAACCAAATGAACATCCCCTAGGATGTCTTGCCCAACATTCAGCTTGGAATAAGTGTCCCATCAACCGTGGTTCTATTTTTAACTTTTATTACATGAAATTTTCACCAGGGATGTTATAGAACCCTCCCCCTTGGGGGAAACCTTCCTCAGTGTTCAATCACACACATACAACAGTAAAACTCCTGGAAGACATCATACTTCTTATGCAGCTTTATATCATAGCTCGATGCAGTATTTACAATGATCACCTTGCTGAAAAGCAACCCATCATGAGAACACAACAACATGACATCATAGGAACAAGATAACTATACTGACATAGAACCCATACCGCTTATTGGAGCTTTATAACATATTTCATAGTGGTATTTACAACCATATACATATGTACATATACCTTAACACCACATCAAAACATATATCAAAATATCACCAAAACATATGCCAAAAAAACCAATCATCACACCAAAACGTTTTTGCCTCAACCGAAAAACAAGCAAGGATACATGGCCCGCATCTAATCTTCCATCTCCCATGTATATTCATCAGGCCCAAAGTGATTCTGTTTCACTTTAACTTGCTATATTACTCAATTCTGGAGCATGAGAACCTTTTTATGTAATATACACTAAGGCTCTGGCTGGAATTCTCCATCTGGTTCCACCTGCAATAGAGACCAGTCAATCACATGATCAACATATTTAGCATACTTTTTAAGAAATGATATATGAAAAACATCATGGAATTTCACTGTGGAAGCCAGTGCAAGTCGATAGGTCGCTGGTCTGATCGTCTCGATGATCCTGAAGGGTCCACAAAAATGTGGTGCCAGCTTGGCACATGATCCAATCCAAAAGGAGCTCTTCTTAGGCTTGATGCGCAAGTACACCTTATCTGAAACCTAAAACTCCTTGAACAACTTGTTCCTATCTGCATAACTCTTATGCATATCTTGTGTTTCCTTCAAGTTCTTATTGATCACCTGCATTTCTTGTTCCATTTCTACCAACATATCTAGTCCAATTAGTACCCTGTTGACCGGATCACTCCAATTGATAGGATTGTTGCAACTTCACCCATACATAGCCTCAAATGGACTCATCTTCAATGACTCATGATAGGAGAAATCTACCAGTGGAAAATATTATTCCCACTTGTGTTGCTGATGCGTCACATACATATTCAACATATCCTCTTTTATTTTATTGACCCTCTATATTTTTCCATCTGTCTGCAAATGATAAGTTGTGTTGAAGGCCAACTCAGTGCCCAAACCTACAAAAAACGCCTTCCAAAACTTGGAAGTGAACTTTGTGGTTCCTGTCAGACACAGTCTTCTTCAAAACACCATGCAATCTGACTATGGCTCTGATGAACACTTGTGCTACATTGCTAGTTGAGTATGCAGTCTTTACTGGAATGAAGTGTGCAGCCTTTTTCAATCTATCCACAACAACCATAATTGAATCATGCTGTATATATTTCTTAGGAAAACCTATGATGAATTCCATGGAAATGACCTCCCATTTCCACTCTGGAATCAAAATTGGTTGTAGCAATCCACCTGGATGTTCACACTCTGCCTTAACCATCTAACAATCCAAAAATGTAGCTACAAACTCTACCACATCCTTCTTTATATTCGGCCAATAGTAGAATCTATTCACTGCAGCCAATGTCTTTTGGTAGCCTGGGTGACCCAAATATGGTTTCGCATGAAACTCCCTCAAGATCACCTTCTTGAGCTCACTATTTTCTGGTAAATATATCATGTCTCTAAATCTAACCAATCCATCTTGTGTGAGATAATATTCTAAATCCTATACACGTGTACGTGTACCTGTACATGTACCCATACCACCACATGTACTTGTACTTGTACCAACACCAGTACTTGTACCTGTACCTATACCAACACCTATACATGTACCTGTACTCTGCTACAACCTATGCACAATATCCATATACCTCTGATCATGCTGACTTGCCTACAAGATCCTATCCTGAAATTTTGTCCCACAGGAGCTCATCGTTGCTAAGTGATTTACCTGTACCCACCTGCTAAGAGCATCTGCGACCCTATTCTCTTTTCTCTTGATGTACCTGATCTAGATGTCAAACTCACTGATCATAGCCAACCATCTAGCCTGCCTGGCATTCAGATTCGGTTGGTCAAACAAGTACCTCAACCCAATGTGGTCACTCATAAATATAAATCGTGTGCCAAGAAGATAGTGCCTCCACATATTTAGTGCATGTATGATCACTAATAGCTCAAGATCATGTGTCGAGTAGTTTTTCTCGTGCTCGTTCAACTTTCGTGACTCATAGAATACCACCCATCCATCCTACATAATGACCCCACCAAGTCCTCTCTTGCAAGCATTTCTACACTATACAAACTCCTTGTCCAAATATGCAACCTTTAACATTGGAGCATGTGTCAACAACTACTTAAGTTTCTCAAAACTAGCCTCACACTCCTCTGTCCAATCAAAATTCTTGCCTTTCCTTTGCAATGATGTAATAGGATAATCAATATTTGAGAAGTTCCTGATGAACCTCCTATAGTAACCTGCCAATACCATGAATGATCTCACCTCATATAAATTATTAGGAGCTACCCACTCCATGATGGCCCTTATCTTCTCTGGATTATCTTCTTTGGATTAGCTACTAATTTGTGATGGCCCTTATTAGCTACTACCCACTCCATGATGGCCCTTTAGTCGTCATTTGTAATCACAAATTTATCATTTGCAGTAGTCATTTATCTTTTTTTGGTAGTTTCATATTCATTATATAAATGACCAATTTAGTATTTTATATTCATTTAATTTACTTTCATTAATAATCATTATAAAAAAACTAATTTAGTAGTATTTTCGTTTTATTTGTGTTCATCATTAATCAAAATAAACTACTAATTTAGTAGTTTTAGATTGATTTTATGTATTCATTATTAATCAACACAAATTAATTAGTATGATTTTGCAACTAAAAAAAAAAAAATCATACAATGTGCATGTTCATCTAATATAAAAACGCAAAGTTACATATGTTAATTACAATACTATACAATATCAAGTGCAACTATAAATATTTTCAAATTTATAAATTATATTATATAAAATGTCAAATATTAAAATATGATTTTCCAACTTAATATTGGTTGGACTACAATTTACACATGAAATGTTGTTTCATAACTTCAAAACATTATCATTGTGTTGCCAAAACATTGCAAGTGAATTCACCAACTCTGAAGACTTGACCATCAGTCTCTATGTGTGTCTTATGTGGGATATTGGCTCTAAGGGTATCACTTGACCGGTTCTCTTCTCTCTCTCTCTTTGCATTTGTCACTCTAGTGTTTTCGTTCTCCTCTTTCTTCAATTCTCTTACCATCAATATTGAGTTTTGAGTTCCTTTTATGAAAACAAAAGAAGGTACAGTGCAGAGTGTAAGACATGAAAGATGATAAACACTAGAATATAAACTAAAGTAGACTATAAAATATTTATACGACATATACCTCAACATCAACAATGTCAAAGCCGTTTTCCCCATAAAAGCAAGAAACTCAAACAATTTTTCTTCAGCTGGGCAGTAGTGGCCATTATCTGGCCATATGACCTATCTAAAAAAATATATATATAATGTCACCATATAAAATAACACCTTAGTAACTTAGTATTCAACCTTCAGGGAAAGCTTAAGGTACAATCATGCCAATTAAGGTACATGCTAAAAATCTCAAGTTGTAGATAACTTTTGAAAAAAAATAATATGAGGTGTGATGTCTAATCCTTGTCGTTTTAATCGCAACAACATTTCATTCTGTAATTTATGAACTTGGTCAAATATATAAACAACATGTGCTCAAATAACAACATGAAAGTAAACTTTTCTAATAGTCATGAAAATATTTTCACACAAAACAACTAAAGGATTTCAATCAATATTGCGTTATACTAATTTCATCTTTGAAGATTTGGTTGTTATTTAAATGGACATGATACCAAGTGTTGTCCAGGTAAATTCCCTCTGCATATAGAGGTGATCCCTCTAGCCCTAGGGTGGGTCTAGCAACTACAGGAACATACTAACATCTACCTTCCTAGATTGTAAATGAAATTCAGAGCAAGGAAGATGACCTAACTTGTCCTGATGCTATGTTGTCATCTTCCGTTGAAGCTTCTTGATCCGTTGCTCTTCTCAAGCTCGATACACGCTGCTACCAACGTTCGATTACCTGTACAGACGGTCAAGAAACCACGACAAATATAAAACAATTACAACCTATCTAACTGATCAAGGAATGCTAGAAATCTCATTATAAATGTAAACAAGAGTGCAAGATAAACATTAGATGCATTTTATTATGATAAAGAAAAGGGGATTTTACAACCAAGCCTTGATGTTGAGGCTCTTCTTCGGCAGGTTCGTATCCAAGCACGTTTTCCACACCCTCATGAACGAAGGTCCAAGATCTCACTATTTTCTCAACACACACAAACAATCACACTCTGCACTATTCTCCCAAAGCTATGATTGCTTTTTCTCTATGTTAACTTTTTCAACTATCTGTTCAACTATCACATCAATGGAAGATGGCTATATTTATAGAGGAGAGGAGGAGGTTGGGATCCCTACAATAGTGGAAGGGAGGCCTTATCCCTTGGGATGTTTCCGCATAAGGTGGAAACAAGAGGCCAAAGGAGGAAGGTCGTGGTTATTCAGTCGAACCACTCCCTATGACTCATCCACAAAGTTGTTGTGATTGAAACTTCGCCTCTATTTTTAAAAAACTTTCCATAAACATATTGGTGCGGGTAGCTAATTGAGACAGAGAGCTAGCTGGCGTGAGGGCCAGTGTTAATCTGCCTCAGTTGCGCGAGGGCATAACGGGCTACCAGCGCCAAGGAAAAAACAAGTGTTTTTAGTGGTCTGCTTATGAAATGGTCAACAGAAGGAATGTTTTCCTCATGGCAAGGGATGCAATGATGGTATTTTCAAGGCATGACACTGCTAATTGATCACAGAAATGACCCTCCAATGGGTGATATGGGGATTGCATGGATAGTGACAAAATGTTGTGTAACAAATTCCCCCTAAAGCATGAAGTCCGAACATGAGTGAGGGGTGAAATGCTTTACAATTACGTGCAAGGAACCAGACACTGTTGTTGGGAGACCTGCAAATCAAGAATAGATACATATACATAATTGAAATCTCTGCTGAAAATACATGAATCCATGGTATAGGCACAGCTATCCATCAAGAAGAGGATCATGTGAATGGATCATCGGCACGGACGTAGCCATCCGAATGAAGGGATCAAAACAAGAGAACCCACGGTATGGCCACAGCCATCCATCTAAAGAATCATGTATATAATCATGAATGACTCATCACTCCTCGCAACCTAGACTTTTGTGATCGAAGCCCAAGGTCTTGTGCTCCAACACCACCTGATCAAAGTATTAATTCCAACATTTGAATAGACGTGTTGAAGTCGAACATGCTAGAAAATCACTTGATTACCGATCAATGATGTGAACCATTAACAAGTGTGAGAGAAACCACCAATAATGACAATGGCTCTCAAAGTACAACTAGTACAATCCACGGAATGTGAATAGTGAGTTGAAGTCAAACACCCGTGAAATCACTCGATCGAAAGCCAATGATGTGAACCTGTCGTCGAATGTGAAGAACTTGCCATTAGGGCATGCAAGCTCTAAGGTACTAGAAAGGAGTCTCTAGATCAACTTCTTGGATAATGAGTTGAAGTCGACAGGAAGCGATCCGTTGAAGGAGGGTCATAATGAATCCCACATCATCGACACGAAACATAGAAGTTAATATGAGTGTGAATCAAGACTGGATCAGAGGATCAAGGAATGTACAAACTGCAGAAGGATTTTCTCTTGAACATATCGGCGACACGACTCTAGAATTTTGTAGCATTTGACTCAAATAGGATGAGAAGTCATGTTGAAAATATTAGTAATTGAATGAGAGGCAAAAGGATTTCCCAAACCCATGGAGGCAAAGTGACAGAGTGAAGATATCCCAACCTGACACGAACTGCAGATAAGTGTCATGTTCAAGAGTGACATATTACCGACACAACTGATGAAAAACTTCCATTTTCCCCCACCATTTCCGGCGAGTGCCTCTTTGTTTTCACACAAGCTTGAAGAGGATACCATATTCTTGTCATATAAGTTTGTCCTTCGGACAAATCCATCCTAGTACATTTTACGAGCCCTAGGAAGGAGGAACTCGGTTAACATCATGGTGATGATTTCCGATGTCATCAGGGTTTAATGAGTCTGACAAAGGAAGAACTTGGCGTATTTTCATGTTTAGAGAGTTTGAAAAGATGCAGAAAAGAAAACTCCAGCAGGTCCCTTTTCGTAAATAGTCCCTCCGATCCGAAAAGGTAGAAAACAACATCTGAAAGAACCTCTTAGTCGTGATAGGCTAAGGTATTCCTTTTTCGTAAATAATCTATCCTAGCCTGAAAAAGGGGTAAACGTATACTGGGTAGATATCATTTCGCAGCCATTTAACGAGTTCAAAACAACAAGATTCTCGACAATATTTTCAATTTTTAAGAGTCAGAAAATAGCTGAAAGTTGACTCCTCCTGGAGGAACGAGTGGTATTAAGGGTAGCTACTGGTTCCAGTGATGGTGGAACTTCTCAAAACAAGTAAAGGTCAAGAGGTTGGCTAACAAGACCACTCATTTTAGAGGTTCCTCAGGAATGGGTAAAACAACAAAGTGATTTCATATGATCGACCAAGCAGATAGTGACGATGGAATGAGAAAACCAAGGTTCATCTAGCAAAACAGGCTGATAAGATGCCAATCACGAGAGGTAAAATAGGAATGGTTTCATTTTTACACAAGCCTGAAACAAAGATCAAATATGCTTGAAAAAGTAAGCATGCCCCTAGCAAGGTGACTCAATTCGAGGTACATTCCCCCCAAGCTTCAGTCCATATGAAAGGTAGATGGAGTGAAGGTTCAAATTACGAGATCAAGAGAAAGACTCGACTAGGATTTTACGAGATCTTATCAAAGACTCGAATTGAACGGGAACGTGTTTCATTGTTTTAACGAGGTTGAAACATTAAAATACTGTCCTCATGACGTAATTCATTTTTTAAAGAGGTTGACATAGAAGACGAACCATCCTCATGACACCTTGTTTCATTTTTTAAGGAGCTTGACACAAGAAAAACAAACTCTGCTCCGACGACCTTTCATCATGATGAATAAGAATTCATGGCATCCAAAAGGTTCTCATCTAATGGGAGAACAACATCTCGGAAATCAGGACCTAATTACCCCAGCACACGATGCACAATGGCACTATCACTGAATGCAGGCACGGGACAGGTAGCCGCATAATTAACCTGCAGTGGGGAAGATACAATCAATGGATAAAGACCCAGAAGGGACGATGGTGGACCAGATGTCACGTCAGGACCAAATAATGAAAGTTGATCAATGGTCACGATCTGAACTTTGTGTGGAAAACATATCACACGAAAGAGGGAAGAGACAACCGACCCCATGGCATAAGCATAGTCGTGGCCCAAGAGTAAATTAAAATCCAAGGGGCCTGGAACAACCATCACGTCTATATAGATGGTTTTTCCTCTCAAAGTAACAGGCAACTTCGGAAGGATCCCTAACATTTGACTGGTTCCTCTATTAAAATCCAACAGATTCTGCGTAACAGGCACAAGCGGTGGAGACCCAAAAGCTTGCTAAGTAGTTGAAGACAAAATACTAACAGATGCGCCTTCATCTATAATCGTGCTAGGTACAACCATATCGAAGGCTTGTACCGTAATCTAAAAAGGCACATAGGAGGCGACCAAACTATTTGGAGGGGGTACCATAGAAATGAGATGGTCATCCCCTGGTGTTACCGGAGCAAGAGGAGCATCCTCTTGAACCTCCATCGTGGGAGTAGGAGGAGCAGCTTCTTGAACTATAGGGATAGGAGAATCTTTCTCCAAGTCTGAGGAATCTGAAGAAATAATAAGAACATGAGGGGGATGAGATTCAATCTCAACGGAAAAGACCCGATGAACCACTGGCGGGGTCAGATCGATCGATTCCTCGACCAATGGTTGGTTGGGAACGGATTCATGATTTTTAATTTTCAAGGGAGCGGGATCGACCAAATATGAATCTTGATAAATCGTTGGATCAACTAGCGGAGGACTCAAAGAAAGCTTTTGGTAACCAACTGGAAGGCAGGGCACAGAAACAGTAGGTTTGTCCAAGACTGTCTTGGCTTCATCCATGTATGGACAAAGGTGAATGGGATGATGCCCTTCACACAACTTACAGGGATTGGTAACCTTACCTTGTTTCTTATGATTCTTATCAGTACTAGTCGAAGATGTGCCACCAATATGACTTCCAGAAGTCAAAGGCAACGACGGACGACCGTTGGACCATGCTTCAAGTACCTTGGGAATGTCAGGGCAGTCTCGAAGAAGATGGTCACCTTTGCACAACATGCAAGGGAATTTGACTTTCCGTGGAAGCTTGGATGGTTTATCAATGGACGGTTTCTTAGGCTCGATAGCCGCATAGTTAGCCTCTCTCTTATCTGACTTCTTCTTCTTTGTCTTATTCTTCTTCTTCTTAGCCACCTGATTACTAGAATCCAGACTTTTACTAGGTGAAGTAGAAGAGGAGGATGAAGGAATAGGCGAAGAAGGGGAGAGGTCCACCTTAGAATCAACATGATGTTGTTCAGGTGGAGGAGATGGTTGTACCATGGGCGGAACACTCGAGACGACATAGGTTGAAAATAACCAAACAGGCAACCCAGCAGTTAACCCAGGCAGGGAAAATGTTGCCATATAAGGAGCACCAACATTTCCAAAAGCAAGAAAAAGACCAGGATTTCCTTCGGAGGGGATTCCTTGGTTGGTAAAATCCCGAAAAGTTTCCATCAGAAACAACCCTAAAACAACACACTAAGGAAGATAACTCTAACCAGGAATATTTCATGGGCAGTTAATATTTAAAGACATTGAAACAAAACTCTGTCATTTCATATTTTAAGGGTCAAGAAACAGGAAAAAGGTGACTCTATCACTTTCAGGTTGAAACGAGCGTGAAAGGACAAGTGCTCGATGATCTCTTCTCTTTTAGAGAGTCACGAAAAGATCAAAATGACTACTCAGGTGATCTAAGCAAAAGGGTGTACCAAGTTTCCGTGAACTGCCATATACACCTTGGTGATCAAATGAAAGAAAAATGACCAAGGACTTGATGTACGTGCAGGTAGTCTCCCCGAATTTTGTGTTCGGTGTATCATGGTTATAGGGTGGCAGACTCGACTTCCTATGGATAAAGGATTTCAACCTATAGCAATCTCCCTTTATATACTCGACAGTACGGGGAGCACAAGTCCATACTAGCGCTATCTAAAGCCAAAAGGCGAACGACAGCTACTAGGTTTTAAGATGTCGGAACACGTCACTAGCCTAGACCACTAAAATGTTTGCGTTAAGTTCCAATGTTTCCTTAGGTTAATTAAATGAATTTTAAAGTTGATCTTGGATTATGTCTTGGTTTCAGGGCCCTACCGCATGTCATCTGACAATCTCCTATATGCAGCTATATGAGGAAAGAAATATTTCAATTTGATGAATGCTATCTAGTTAAGGAAAGAGTCTCAAACAATGATGCAACAAACAGTAATACTGAAAACGGAACTTTTTCCTAACTAGATGACTTTCACTATCCAAAAGCAATCTAAAACATTCAACGATGTGAAATATGCAATGTAATCTATGCAAAATCCTCTTTTTGAAAACTATGCAATTGTAATCTATGCACAATTTCCTTTTTCTTTTGAAAGAATAAGAATGAACTCAATGCATTTTTCAATTAAATAGGAATCTACTTAATGCATGCATTTAATGAAATAGAATGCAATCAATGTGATTTTTAGCTTTCAATAATTAAACAATGTAATCTAAGTTCAATGATAAATCTCAAAAAAATACTTTTCAATGCAATGTGATCTAATTCATTTTAACGAAAAGAAAACTCTATGACGAAAACTAAAAGAACACAAATTTCCTTAATGGAAGGATGAATGAAAAAGGGATGCAAACCCACACTAAGAATGCAATCGTTGTTTTAAACACTTTGTAAAGAAATTCCTCAAAAGGCTACAAGACATATGAGGTCAAGCACAAAAAGGACTTCCAAAGCATCAGCTCAAAACAAGGCATTCATTCCCTTTTACATCAAGAAATCATAGAAAGAAGATCTTTTCAGTTGAACAATAAGCAATGTATTCTATGCTCACAAGTGAAAAAAGTAAAGGAGAGAATGTGTAAATCATACAGAGAAAAGGACCGGAAGGGAAAGACACATTGGTGAAGGATTTAGGGAAAAAACCTTAATTTTTCACACACCCTAAAATTGGCACGACTTTTGTGGGTGAAACTAGCACCAACTAGTGTGACTTGCTCACTGACAACTAGTGCCAATGGCCAATTGGCGTGGGTTTCTAACTGAAAACTAGTGCCAATCGGCGCGACTATCAGAAAAATAAAGCACCAATGCCTGAACAGGAAAAAAAAAAAGAATTTCTCCCAACCAAGGCCAGACTCACCACTTCAAGCAAAAATTAAAAGACCGTAATTGATGAAAAACATAGGAACAAATAGGGAAATGGTCATTTGACTAAATCCGTCGAATGACTAAGACCTCAAAGAGTGACAAACTCAAAGGAAACTCCCCAGCGGAGTCGCCAATTTGTTGTCCAGGTAAATCCCCTTTGCGGACAGAGGTGACCCCTCTAGCCCTAGGGTGGTTCTAGCAACTATGGGAACATACTAACATCTACCTTCCTAGATTGTAAATGAAATTCAGAGCAAGGAAGATGACCTACCTTGTCCTGATGTTATGTTGTCGTCCTCCATTGAAGCTTCTTGATCTGTTGCTCTTCTCAAGCTCGATACACACTACTACCAACGTTCGATTACTTGTACAGACGGTCAAGACACCACGACAAGCGTAAAACCACGACAAACATAAAACAATTACAACCTATCTAACTGATCAAGGAATTCTAGAAATCTCATTATAAATGTAAACAAGAGTGGAAGATAAACATCAGATGCATTTTATTATGATAAAGACAAGGGGAGTTTACAACCAAGCCTTGATGTTGAGGTTATCCTTCGGCAGGTCTATATCCAAGCATGTTTGCCACACCCTCATGAACAAAGGTCCAAGATCTCACTATGTTCTCAACACACACAAACAATCACACTTTGCACTATTCTCCCGAAGCTATGATTTCTTCTTCTCTATGCTAACTTTTTCAGTTATCTCTTCAACTAGCACATCAATGGAAGATGGCTATATTTATAGAGGAGAGGAGGAGGTTGGGATCCCTACAATAGTGGAAGGGATGCCTTATCCCTTGGGAGGTTTCCCCATAAGGTGGAAATAAGAGGCCAAAGGAGGAAGGTTGTGGTTATTCAGTCGAACCACTCCCTATGACTCATCCACGAAGTTGTTGTGATTGAAACTTCACCTCTATTTTTAAAAAAAATTCCATAAACAGATTGGCGTGGGTATCTAATTGAGACAGAGCTCCAAGTGGTGCGAAGGCCAGTGTTAACCTGCCTCATTGGCGCGAGGGCATAACGGGCTACCAGCGCCAAGGCAAAAACACGTGTTTTTAGTGGTCTGCTCAGGAAATGGTCAACAGAAGGAATGTTGTCCTCATGGCAAGGGATGCAATAATGGTATTTGCAAGGCATGACACTGCTTATTGATCACAAAAATGACCCTCCAATGGGTGAGATGGGGATTGCAGGGATAGTGACAAAATGCTGTGTAACACCAAGTATTTTCAATTTCATAGTTAAAAGACAAAACAAAATCAAAATAAATGTTCAAAATACAATAAAACAATAAAGAGAGGATATCATGCAATGGATATTGAAATTATAAAAAATTTGTTTACTTGTCCACCGATGTCTTCTCTAGCATTCCTAAAACATTTTCTTTCCAAAAATAACCAATGAGGTGAAAGAATCACAACATTAAAAACCATAGGAACATCTACTAAAAACGTTTCCAACACTGCAACGAAAAATATCATTGGTGAGGGTCGAAAAAATTCACCATAAGCTCATTAGTGACAGTCAAAATGGTTTTCGTCACCCAAAACTTAACATCACCAAAGGTGGCATCACCAAAAGTATAGGCGTTATGATGACATTCAAGGTTTGTTACGAATAATGATTATAAAGATGGATAGTTACCATAACCATTCATATGAACAACAATGATTTATGATGATGGACCTTTCATGGCCCTCACTATTGATGCATATATATGGAAATGTTTGTTGACTGTCACCTTTTCATATTTTGGTGAGTGTTGAAAAATGTCACCATAAGCTCATTGGTGGTCTTCAAAATAACTTCAATCACCAAAAACTGAATGTCACCAAAGGCCATGTCACCAAAAGTATAAATTTTGTGGTGACATTAAAGGTCCACCACAAATAATTATTATAAGGACAGATAGTGATTGTCACCATTTCATATGAACAAAAATTATTTATGGTGATGGAAATTTCATGACCCTCACTATTGATGCATATATATGGAAACGTTCATTAATCGTCACCATTTCATATATTAAAAATGACTTTTGATGATGGCCCTTTTACACCCTCACTATTGATACATATATAGGGACATATAATGATCGTCACCATTCCCTATGAGTATTAGGGCATGATGGAATCGAACCACCAACCACATGCCTGTAAAGCAGGTGCTCTTCCATTGAACTAGCACCCTTCAAAGAATTAAACCTTCAAAATTTATAAATTCTAAATTCTAAAACTCTAATTAAATTATGAAACGTTGTAAAGTCTTGTAGGTTTTATTGGCTCATTTGTCACAAACAATTGTCCAATAGAAGAAAAACATAAATGGTTTAGAAAAAGGACGCATCTTTCACATGGTTAATACGCTCAACCACCTAAAAAATATCATTAAAGCCGATAGTTTAAACTTGAGACTAACCAAAGTACAAACCCAAAGTTCCCAAGTTCTATGGCCGCTCTAATACAAGTTTGAAAATTAAAGAAATCACTGAAGAACTTAAAAATTGTATACAGCTATAACACAAATTGGCGCAAATAGGCATTACAATTGTTATGATGATTAAAGATCAAAATCATGTTGAGTAGGAAATTCAACAAAGAGACTGAACATGATGGAGCCAACACGAAATCTAGTGCACAGTTCTCACATGGGCTCCATGAATATACTTAACTCTGTAATGTAACTCTTCTAAATCCCCAAAAATTTAATATAGAACTTCAATGACATATAGAGAAAGAAAATGGTCATTATAACTTAACTATAAAGATTCAAAATCTTGCACGGCAGGAAAATTCAGTATAAAAATTGAACATATGGATTAAACATGAGATATTGTGCATGGGACTAGCATGGGCTTCCCAAATATACATACCTCCAAAAAGTGACTTTTTTGAAGTGCCAAAAATTAAAATATAACTTAAATTGTTTCTTTGGTAAAATGGGAGCTTCTAGTACTGAGACCATGGTTAACTGCCTTAATACTTAATAATGAGGACAAGCTTTGATCATCATGTCATCAAGAATCACTTCATGATGTACCATAGTATGGAGGGATAGGTGCAATTGTGGTACCTATTGTAAGAAATCTAGGTTGGCTAGACTATGGAGGTTGAAAGGTTGTATACTGGTTATAGTGGGAGTTGTACTGCGCTGTTGCTACAACAACATGACCAGCAGATAACCCTGTATATGCAGGTTGTCCTGCAACTGTAGGTCCATATATAGGTTGCGTAACATAAGAGATTGTGGAGCATATGAAGGTATCCATGTAGGATATGCTTGTGGACTCACGAGGTAGTTATGACCTTGGATATGATGGAAAGTTTGGATTCATTGATGCATAACCTAGTTGTACTTGTGGTCCCAACTGTACTTGAGATGATGGTATAGGTTGTAAAACAAATTTCTCCTTCTGGACCTCAACTGCAAGTTTCATTGTAATTGACCTTCTCAACATGTCAAAAAATTAATACATATTCCAAACTATAATTTTTCAAAGAATTCAAAACAATCTTTTAAACTACCCAAAAATAATAATCTCAAAGCCCATTAAAAAAATCACTTTTTTGTTCCTTACATCAATATTTCTACTTGAATCCTTAAGAGCGCTTTTGGTTGCTTCAACAAAATTAAATGTCACAAATGCAAAACCCCTGTTTAAAAAAAAAAAAATCTAAGTAGAAATATAAAATGATATTTCCAAACTAGATATAGTATATATATATATATAACTTTCAGATGACAAAATTACAAGAAACTAAAGTTTCCACTTAATAATTTCATTTTTAGTCAAAAACTAGATTACCTGGATATGTTTGTATTCTTGTCACATGCAACAGGACACTCCTCTATTTCTCCATACTGTGAAAAAATCGACATGACTGCCTCATTTGATGTCTCATATGAAAGGCCATGATAGTTTGTTTTGGATTGGTGCCGGTAGTTGCTAGATTACATATAGTAATTCGACCCTGCAGAGTCATCACCACACATTACAAAACTATTATTAAACTCTGAACGAAGTAGCATCCAGTTAAATTGCAAACATAGTGACACAAAACTAACAAAAAATGAAGTCACTGCCAAAACTATTGGTTGGTTTACGAAATTATTATGATTGTTCTACAAAGTAGCTTATGGTATGGAACAATTTAAATGACATTCCACCAAGATAAAACTCAAAATTTTGCATCTACTAAATTTCCAATATTAATACTCAGTTTTCCAATAATATAACTTTGCACTAGAAAGAATGTCACAAGAAAGCAGCAACTGAACAACATGAATAAAAATGCACCTAGATATAACAATGGTGGGTGTTCCATCAACTAAAATTTCTTGCAATACATGAAAGTTTAAATCAGCTAGAAGATCCACAACAAGACCTAGTTAAGATCAACATTGCAATTGATCCAGCTAGCAGATCCACAACAAGTCCAATTCCCATGGTAGGGCAGTTATTTAAAACATAGTAGTGATATTTTTCATATGTCATAAAATGAAATTCTACATAAGGGAAAATTCTAAGGGCACTCACTACATTTCCTCTGGAAAGATAAATAAAAATCAAAATATACCAAAAAAGTACAGATAAAAAGGGGATTTTTCTAATTGTGTAAAGAATATTTACAAATACGTAGATATAAAACTTGTCAATGGATGACACCTTACCTGTAAAATCCAAGGATTCCTTCATTTTTCAAGATCTTCCCCATGGATCTCCACACACCCAGGGGCTGAAAATATCCACACCTTGTCTAAATAAACATATTACTAATTTTGGGTCTTTTTTAAGCCTTGATATCAAACATTTCAATTTTGATTTGTATTAGTTCACTGTATGGTGCAGCCAAAACCTCATTTTAATACAAATGATAACCATTTCAGATAAAAAAACACAAGTCAAGATAAACAATCTAGGATTCATGTTCTCGCCTCTCAAAGGAATATCAACTCCAATATTTTGTATTCCTGATAATTCATTGGAAGTGGAGGTTGGATCCACACATAATCATCATATGGTTCCTTCAAAACCAATTCCTAGGCTGATTTTGGCTGCCAGGATTTGTAACACATTTTTATTTGGGAATTGAAAGGTGTCAACACGGAGTCAAGTTCTGAATCCCTTATTCATATTTGCTAGAGAACAATTATATATAAGTTAAACTCCCAACCAAAATTGGAAGCTCATAAACAATTCGAAGGTGTTTTCTTGGGAGGAGGATTCTATATAATTCAAACTACCAACCAACACTGGAAGCTCATGTATAGTATTAATGCTAGCTTATTTAACTATTGAATTCTTTCTTAATGTTCCAAAGTTTTATATAGTTTTAACAGTTCCTAAAGTATAGTTTTTTATAAATTCGAAAGGAAACATATACTTATGGCTCTTGGAACTCAAGTCTGTGCATGGAGATTGCATTTCAAAGATTGTAGAAAAATGAAATAAAGCTTGTGTTGTGTAGTGGCATTATGGTGTTTGTGTTGTTTAAATTTTTTTTGTGCATAAATATTTGATTTTCTTCAGAATTTATGTGCACTGACTATTGCAGTGTATAGATGCATGATAAAACAAGCTACAAAAAATATGAAGAAGATAAGCCATTTTCCTTCACACAGATGTTGTGTAAACTTCATGATATGAGTCATGATTGGTATGTGAGACTACACACACTCAGAGGTGTTTTTCTAACAATATTTTGGTCTTGTCACCATAGACAAGTCTTTCCACAACACAGTTAACAATTGAAAAAGGTGTAGGTTGGACACATATCACAAACATAGGATATAATTTCCTTATATATTTTCCCCACTAGAGGAATAAAACTTCCACCGAAACAAATGTTCAATAGTTTCAACATCTCAAATCCTTCTTTATCTCCTCCCCTGTAATATGCAATACTTCTCCCATTTGTCCCGTATCCCAACAAATGTATTTGTCACTAACCGAAGACAACATATATTTTCTTGTAGCATGGGCCAAATAGCCAAAACCCCATGACAGGAAAACAAAAAATATTTCTCTATTTGGACATCCCATAAAACATCTTAGACAATCTCAAGAAAATGCAAGAATGTTGCAAATTAACATGAATAAGCAATGTCTCTATTTTTTAGCTGCAACAAGATTTACAATTAGACTTTTGTCAAGGAAGAACATACTTTTTAAGAATATATTTATACTAAAGATACTCTAGATTTTCGAACCTTTTTTCTCTGAGCCTCTATGTTATTTGATTTTGTACTTGAATCCTTGAGGCTTGGTTATATGCAATGAAAGAACATTATCAGATATATGGTAGCCTAAAAAGGAAAGATGAAGGTTCAAGAAGCTTCAAGCTAGTTTTTTAACTTAGTTAACTAGAGTCTACAATATATCTAAGTTGATGCTAAACTTAATTACTTTTGAGTGCACTAGTAGAAACTTATATGGTAATTTTGGTAACATATATGTTTTAATCCAATAATTTAGTCCCGTATCAGCCTCTCAAAACCTAGTTCTCAATCGTAAATGTATAAAATTCAAGAGAATGAAAATTGGTGACTTTTAGCAATAAGAATCAAAATTAACTTAAATAAATTGTTAATGGAAATAATCTTATATAGTGTTCTTTTAATCTGTAAAGATGGATCATAAAGAATATTCAATTTAATTTTGATATCAAATTTAGGTCATTGTTGAAGTATGCATGTTTGCTTTACCCCCTTTAATATTCACAAAACATACATCAAGAAGTATTCTATTCAGAATCTACTACAGTCACATATTTTTGAAGAGGCACTGGTACCGCATATTGTTGTCATTTTTGTCTTGGACTATGATTTACAAAGACCGAATTTTCACTTGTTAGTTTCCATCCTATGTTAGAAGGAAATCATCAAAATTTAAATATTGTATAAAAAGTTAATATCGTTTCCATGTACTAAAAACCCTACTTATTTAAATTTTTTTAAATATTTGACATAAAAGTGGGAGTATAATATACACAAACACTTACTAAGGTTTTGTACTGATGCCATACCCCCATACTATGATGAAGTAGTTATTTTTGTTACCAATCTCGCATTGCTATACTGAGCAATATGTGGAACCTGCATATATCCTAGTGAGGCAAGATAGCCAATTGCACCTTGTGTTATTTGTGCATGAAGATACATTTTTTCTATTGGACCAGTATATAGTTGTGGAAACTAGAGTGTTACATACAAATTATAATATCCCTACAAAAAATCAAGTAGACATAGACGTGTAAGACACGAACATGTAAATTGAGATAAGGCATATCCTCTCCCACCCCTTATTAAAACCTGGAAGTTGGCATATAAATATATGGCTTTTAGTGCAGTATCTCTGCTTAATTTAAGAGGGATCAATGAACTCTAAAATATGCAACATATAAAATGAAATCACCAGTACTAAATGCCGAATAACCATAACCATAAATAATAAAAGACAAAATTATAGTCACAAAAACACAAAGTGGTTTTTATTATTGATAATACCTGTGCAAAATTGAAATCTGGAGGATATGTTGGAAACCTGCCAATACATGGTCATATTGTTGATAATACATGTGCAAAATTGAAATATAGAGGATATGTTGGAAACCTGCAAATACATGGTCATTATATATATATATATATATATATATATATATATATATATAACATGAATACACTATATTTTATGCTCTTTTGAATATCATCTTTGCTATAAGGTTTCCATGGGGCCCCTAGAGTAACCCATTGATTCCTAAACCTTGCAGCTATTGGTCCTCAATTTTTCTCATTTAATACATCCATATTTTCAGTATTGTTCATCATTGTGTCATTACCTCAGCCTCTTGGTCTCCCCTTGTCGAAAACACTCCAACTCCATTCATTTTCTCTGGATTCAAACCCATGTTCCCAAAAACTAGGACTTGATCTAACATATCTATTGTACGAGGATATAGTAAGTTAGATGGGTACACTATGTTCATGAAGAAGCTTACACCTGAAATAATCCTTAATATATCAAAACATAAAAAAAAGGATAATAGCAAAAATGAGTAGCATACCATTACAGGAGGTAAAGGCTGCATATTTTTTCCAAGTGGACCAAGAGATGTAGTATGTGAAACCACTGATGACACTAGATTATTTGTGGGAGGCCTATATTGATCATTTGAGACTACTGGCCCATCAAGCCAAGAAGAAACAATTTCTATGCCATCATGGAAATACTCCTGCCATATCCACCATTAGATGGAAATAAATAATGGTGTTCCCATTCTTAACATTTCCATTTGTGTTGTCTATTGTTGCCTGATCATAAGTCGTGGAATTTGACGCTTCTCCCTGTGGTGGGACAAAAAGGGACAAAAAGGGACATAAAACATTACTCTTCTTATGTATACAATTCTTCACTCTTTTTGCATGTGTTAATAATGTCCCAAGTGTTGATATTTGATTTGGTTGATATTTCTTAGGTATCCCCCATTTCATTCACCATCAAAGTGCCAAAACAATTTTTACAGTAGAAGGATCATTGGTGTGTTTATATTCTTTTTTATTCTATTCCTCGATAGTTCCTATGAAATTATTTATCATATATTCATCAATATAAAACCAACAATTAACAACTCATTTAGAGTAAATGGAACCAAGAAACCAAACAGAGTGAAATTAGCGGCCTATGAGACAGACCACTATAAAGATTCTAATTTCTTTCTTTCATGTTTTCCTGTACACTTGTAAGGGCTCAGGTAGTCAGGTGGGTTTCTTTGTTGTTGCGGCTTCTATGCTTAACAGTCATTTTAGATCCTAGTACATTGTAAACTATTAACTCTTGACACATAATTTTCCCAGCGAAATTTTCTAAATGCTTTATGTTTACATCATTCATTTGTCCTCTGGTGAAATTTTTCATTTGTATGTAGAGCTTTTATCAACAAATTGGAACTTTTAAGTTTGTCTTCTTCATTGGTTATCCATTAAATGAAGTATTGACAAATGCATCGACCACTACTGTTTTTTGTAGGATTTCATGCATAGTCTTACACTCATGATGATATCTGTTATGGAATTTGAAATGAACTTGTTTTAGCCTAAGATATCTTACTTAACTTGTTTCATATTGATGATTTATCTATAGGGATATCATGACGAAGAGAATGAAGTCATTTATTGTTGATCTGGCCAAAAAAAAAAAAATGTGATTCATTGTTATCCCATTCGTGGGTACCATTTATTGTTATTTCCACAACTTGTTCAATATTTGATGGTACAATGTACAATACAATGGAAATAAAAATTGTTATTAGAACAAATGTAGTTCAGTTTTTTTAGTTTCATGTGATTTGAACTACTTCGAAATCAAGAGAGATTTCGATTTTTGTAGAGGAGAACCCATTCTTGAGAGTCTAGATCAACTATACTACTGAAGAAGCTCATGTTTGGGTAGAAATCCTTAAAAAGTTTTGTGAATTGTACCCCAGTCACGCTTGCAAAGAGTATTTGGAATCATTTCCACTTTTCAACTTTTCTCCTAGCATAATTCCTCAACTAGAAGAGATTTCACAAGTATATTGGGTTTCGATAGAATGTATTTATATTCGGTTATGGATGGACACTTATACCACTGTATACAGCAAATTTGGCATGGGTTTTGTGCACAATTTTTGCATCATTACATTGGATGGCAGATAAGACCTGTTGTAGGGTTGTTGTGCCCAAATCAATATTTGAATGGACTGGCTTTCAAAACATTCCATTCAATGAAATATATTTGTCACACTAAAAATCCAATGTACACTCTTGAACTTTACATTCCATGAGATACTTGGTCACGTGCCAATACTAGTACACCCTGAGTTTGTTGATATTGCTCAGGTTATTTTCTTAGCATCATTGGGCACATCAAATAAAGAAATTTGGCATTTTACTAAGTTATATTGGTATATAGTTGATTTTGGAACAATTGAAGAAAAGAACGAAGTTAAGGCATTTGGAGCTTGCATACTGTAAATTTTTGGTGAGCTTCAACACATGAAGTTTGTCAAACCAACATTTCAGAACCTTGAACCATTCGATCAGCTACCCAAGATAAGTTACAAGGATAAATTTCAAAATATGTACTTATGTAAAAAAAATTAAGACACTGCAAAAAAGCTTCATTCCTATGCAAGAACTATTCACTCTGGTAATTAAATAAGGCTTTATAAAACTCTAAACAAACATGCATGTATGAATAGTTATTGGAATTACCTCACCTTATGCACAAACTAACATTAGCACCTATAACCATTAGAGTAAGTTGATAGGACTTGTTGTGATTGTTAGTGCACCTGTCTAGGAAGTTGTTGAGGGTACTGAAATGACAGAGATGAGGTATATTGCCACTATCTATCATGTATAGGTGTTAAACCCATTCACTGTTAAATTTAAGAATGCACGTATCTGTATAATTGCTGATAAATTCAAGTGGACTAGCCTAGTAGAATAGTCATGTATGCAAATTTTCAAAATTAATTTATAATGTTTCTGTACAAGTTTTGTAAAGGACAAGGAAAAACACATATGTATGAATAAATTATGGATTTAAATGGACTTGTTCTATTGTGAAATTTTGATAAATGTTCCTATTTGAGTATTACACAATTTCACTTTTACATATATTATTTGGGAGCAGTATACGTTAATGGAATACTACATAGTTTTCATTATTTCATTTTTCATGTCAATGGAAGAGCGTGCCAGTACCTGGATGGCCATTTTATATGGACTGAAGTTTTTCTTCTTATCTGTATTCCATCGTAAGGGGTTGTTTCTAGTCCTATGTTGGATGCATCTTAGATATTTGTTTCTTGGTAGCCTATGTTAGATTTTAGATCATGGTAGGTAGATTTTCACTCTATACAAATCCTAGGTAATAGAAAAAATGAAAACATATCATAACCGTGGACAAAGGAACATGATATCTACAAACACAACACTCTAAAAAGTATGAAACCAAGTACAAATCTGAGCTCTCGATCACATCTCTCTAATATAAAGTCATAAATAATTAATACACTACAATGACTCAAAATTGAATGAATTATGCCCCAGCCCTACCTTTGTTTTATACACTAAAAAAGGCCATATATTTATAGAAAAATTATATCCCTACATTGTGCCTAGATTTAGAAGCGACTATGAAACTCTAACTCTAAATCTGCCTAGAGATGTACCCTAACTGCATGACAAAATCCATAGTATAGAGCACCCATGGTTTAAATGTGGACACCAACTCAAACATAGTGCCTACTCTAAATTTGGAAGACTTCCTAAATCATGTACTCTCACAAAATCTGGAAACGTTAAACTCAAAATAGGACAACAGTTTCTAATTAAAGAAAAACATAAAATTGGAATTCTCTAAGGCTGGAAACTGTTTAAGGTTACAAAATGCATACATATTTACCTTTCTACATATTCATTGCATCACCATCGATCATCATTACTCAAAGTGTTTCACACAGGCCAAGTTTTTACAACTCTGTTGAAACTAGTGACTACATGATGTTGAAGAGAACAACAGTTTGACAACACAGATACAGAAAAATAACACTCCACCTTTGCAAGGAAGGTGTTATCCACCAAGCCAAGTCTCTCTCTCAACATTTCAAACTTCCCCTTAGCCATGGGAAATTTTAAGGATGGAAAATTATTTTGAAGTTTAAAAAATTGGCGAATCTCACTAGTACCTAATATGAAAACTAAAAAATGTTTATTGATGTATTTGTAAAATTATTGAAATTTATAATGATTATATATATACTCTCTATATAATGTTAGAGATTTTTAACGTAAAATAATTTTATATTATAAAATTTGGGCAAATCAATTTTATAAAAAATGGAAATTGGTGAATTTTTTTTTGGAAAAATCATGGAAAATTAGCCCACCTGCGAATATTAGCCCCTAAAATTTTCCATGCCCTTAGCTAAGGGCTTTGTAAAAATCTCTACAACTTGCAAATATGAAGGAACATAATCTACGACCACTACTCCCTTCTGAACTATGTCTCCAATGAAATGGTGCCATATATCTATATGCTTGGAGAAATTGTTAAATACTGAATTCTCAAGACTCCAAAGGCCCCAACATCTGATCATTCAACTATGATATCAACTTGCAATCCATATGGCCACACAACTAGCATAATTATCTACCATATACTCTGTCTCAATTAAGATGAGTGAAACTACTGCCTGCTTCCTCCTAAATGAAGATGTCATACATGATCTCAAGCTGAAACAAAATCCCAAAGTGCTTTTCCTAGCACTTTCATCTCCCACCTAATCAAAATCAACAAAACCATGTAGCATCAACTCACCATCTCCCACATACCTCATGCAATAATGGGTTCTTCCCTTCAAGTACTGGAGCACATGCTTTGTAGCAATTCAATGAATATTCTTGGATTTGAACCATAAACTCACTCAAATTATTCACTGCAAAACATATATTAGGCCCAATATTTTCCAAGCATAATAGAACCAATCAACTTTCTATACAGAAAAGGATCTACAAATCTGAATCTAAATCACTATGTAACTTCAAATTTGGAACCACTGGATGGAAAAGTGTCTACAATCTAGCATCTAAAATCTCTTCAGAATATCTACTGTGTACTTCTTTGTCCAAGAAAAACATCACATGTACCCCACCAAACCTCTAGCCCAACAAAATAGCACATAATTTTGATGTCCTTCATATCAAATTATTTGGCTAGATTCTTCTTGCACCATACAATGAGTCCCTTGCGAAACTATATGTAATGATAAAATCATATACATACAAGACCAAGAAAATCAAATCAAATTTATCAAACAAGTACTAAAGATTAGGATCTGTAGCAAGCTTGGTGAAACCCAAATTCAAATAAGTACTCATCGATCATTCACTACCATGTATATGGTGCCTACTTCTTCCCATAAAGGGCCTTCTTCAACCTGCATACATGGGCCTATCACCTAAAAAGAAGTTTTTGGTGCTCCTATTTGCCCCAGTTCTTCCTGCAAAATCTAGGTAATCCATCTCAACTTTTTAGCTAAATTGGAGAGTAAAACACAATGTGTTCCTTTATTGGAACCTTGCTGATCTGAATCTGATTTTTCCTATGCACATGGGACAACAAGATTTTATCCCTACTCAACATCCATGGTCAACTCTTGAGACTTATAGGACCAAGCATCCTCGTCAAACTTTACATATCTATACAATATTGGCTTTCACTATGATGGAAGATATATCCTCCAAGCCTTGGAGGACACAATATAACCAACAAACATACCTTTCACACTAGAAGGTTCAAGTTTATATCTCTTCTCATCAAGAATATAAATATATAATACACAACCAAAAACACAAAAGTGTGATCCCTATGGTTTCCACTAGTAAAACCTTCTAGTGTATTGTTCTTCAATATCTTGTGAAAGCACCTGTTCAAAATGTAAATAGTTGAATTACATGCTTCTACACAATGATACATGGGTAAATCTAGATCATGAACAATAGCCTTGGTTGTCTCTATTATGGATCCATTCTTCCTCTATGCAACCCCATTCTACTAAGGTTTGTAATGTATTGTCATTTCCCTCTTGATCCCTATTTCACTACAAAAGGCCAAATTTTGCAGTTGTACTGTCCTCCATTATCAAAGCCAGACACCTTAATCTTCTTAGTTATCTAATTCTCCACAAGAGCTTTAAATTATTGGAAGGTAATTAAGACTTCATCCTTGGTATTTGTAAAGTAAATCCAAATTACAATCAGCTAGAGGGATTACAATAGGAGAATGTTGTTTTACAGCAAAAATGCAAGTAACTTTTGACAGAAGTTCAGGATTCCATAGCTGATAGGGCTATTATGATTCTGAAAATCATCGAATCAAAGATCAACAAAATTCATCTGCAAAATTTAGTGAGTCACTAAAGCATTAATTATTGGAAGTAGAGAGATAAGGCACAAGTTGCCACAAATTTTCAACCATGCATGATAAATTTAGGGGAATTATATACTTCATGTAATTTGGAGAAATGTTCAATTGATACTAAAGTTAGGAACCTATAGCAACCAATCACCAAGGAAGATTCTAGGCATGCTGATAAAATGTCAGTTTTGAAAGTGCACTTGAATGAGGATCAATCAACTTCAGAAAAGCTTTAAAAAGTAGTCTAGGAAATGCTTACATATCCAGGCATCTTTGGCAAGGGAAGTGGCAGGATACCTTCTGATGTGTCAAAACTAATTTGAGTTTTCCAATGCCTTTTGGCATGTCAAAACTAATTCAGGGTTTTGATTTCAAGGCCTAACATGAGGATGTAATATTGGAAGTAGGGCCTATGCCATAAATAGAGGATCAATCTCAATAATACCATGTAAAATCTCACCAAGCACGTTTTCCTAGTTTTCTACAGGATGCAAACATAATGTTGCGACATCTTAGGGATGCAGATGGTGAGATAGGATGCTTGAAATATATTCTTAGACAAATTGAAAAGGATGTCGATTTTATTAAAAACCATCTTATGGAAGAAAGGAAATATAAAGAAATTTGATAGCTACTCAGAAGCGGCTAGAGGTTGGTATTGATGTGGGAAATAAAAGGAACTACATGATGAGAATTTTGCTACATTGATAGTAAAGAATGAGAAATTAGGGAAAAATGATTGAAATATAATTCTCAAATTATTGTTTTTCATTCTCGACTATAGACTCTAAATCACATGCTTTTGAAAATTCAGTATCACTATAGAATAAACTAGATATTTATAGGGAGTTTGTTGTGTATACATCTTCATTAGAGGATGAGAGAAGTCAATGTATTGCTGCAATTATTCAAGCTTCGAAAAATTTAGAGGAATCCATCCAACAAGGTTCATCCAATTCCCCTTCTGCATTAGATTGCCTAAGTGTTGATCTCCACTAATCTCTACCTTGCTGATATTGTCAATGCTACCATTAAAAAAATTAACAACTTGAGGAGCCTAAAGGTCAAACTAGAAATTTGTTTTGTAAGAGTATGGAGATACAAATATTGTTTGCACAAATCACTTAAAAAATGGAACTCATCTAACAAGAAAGAGAACCATATTCCAGAGTACTTAATAAGATTCATAGTAGACTAATAAATTTGATTAGACCACCACATGATAAGATGAATGCAAAAAATTAGGAGATAATGAATTCCCTCCATGTTGAACCAAGGACACTAAAGGATATGGACAAAGTCCAGAATATTCTTATCTCTTGATATCATGTGTGTCTAGTTAGATAAATTTGTTGAATAGTTGCAGAAAAGAATTAAAGAAAGATCACAGTTTGAAACCATACTGGGTGAGTTTGAGATTTCTTTATTTACCAATAAGAAATTGATTCAAAATATTAACACCAACTGTGTGGAGCTATCTAAAAAGTGCAATGAAAATGAGACACAATTTGAAGGGAAATGTACTAGTAATGTATCCCAACTGGCTCAGCTCTCTTTTGAGAAGGAAACTTTGTGTTAAAATCTCACTTATGTTCAAAGGGAAATCTTGGGATTGAAAGAAGTGATGAAAGACACTTTGGAAATGTACTCTCAATCATATTGGCACTTGGATGTCCTATTATAGAAGTTTTTTATTGTTATTAAAGAAGTAATTGAAGATGAAATATATGATACTAAGCTAGACATGCAAAGAATTTCTTCTCTAGAAGCTCATGTACATTTGGTTATTTTGAAGTTGAAGGCATCTCCTCAGTAAAATGATTTATTCCAAAAATGTGTGTAGAAGAGTTGGTCATAATTTGATGATGCTTTTATGAAGGATAAAACTCAATTTCCTCTTGGTGTTGCCCTAAGAGAAGCCTTTGGTTGCAAGTAGATGGAACTAACTTGGTTAGTTAGACAATCATTGAAGTGGATCCAGTAAGATACCACAGAGAAAAATTCATCCCTGAGAAAAAATCTCGACCTCGCTATATCTAAAGGAAAAGGATTGGTTCAACATCATGATGCACTGAAACACTTGTTGGCTAGGAATTCAAATTAACTAGAAAGGTGTTGGCAAGAACTATAGGTTAAAATTGTTGCATTGCATGAGGCCAAGGAAAATATCAATATCATATGGAGAGGTTGGAGAATGTGTTGAGGAATTAGAGGCAGAGCTAGCATATATCCATAATTCAATTAATAGTCTTCGAGAATCCTTTTCTATAAGGATACCATTCCTTAGAAAATAAAAGAAATCACGGGGGAGCTGAATTTTCCAGAGCAGTTTCATTCCATGGAAATTAGTAATCTAATTGAATGGATTACATGGTCATATTTTATTGAAATTGATTCACATTCTGGATTTTTGGACTAGAAAATGCCTGCAAGGGATGATGAAGCCAAGGCAAAGATCAAATCAGCTGGATAGGCTGGAGAATGTGTTGAGGCATTAGAGTCAGAGTTAGCATATATCCATAATTCAATTAACAGTCTATTAGAATATTTTTTCTAGAACGACACCATTCTTTAGAAAATAGAACAAATTCTAGACGAGCTGAATTTTCCAGAGAAATTTCATTCCATGGAAATTATTGATATAATTGAATGGTTTTCATAGTCATTTTTTTGTTGAAAATGATCCACTTTATATAATTTTGGACTAGAGAATGCATCCAAAGGATGATGAAGATGATGCTAGTTCTTAGGCACAAAATTCAAAAGTAGATGTTGTCAACTTGAGTCAAAGTCAAGCGATTGAAGATTTGATAAGGAAACATGAGGGTCTTCAAGGTAAGTACTTAAGTTTGGTTGATAAATTTGATATGTTGAGGCAATATTTACTAGAAATGAATCATCCTATTCAGATATGGGAAGAGGACTTGGACAACATTAAGGTTCCAGATTCAATAAAATCGATGGAAGCAAAAGATTAAATTGAGTACCAAGCAGAGCATTGAATTAGTGTCTATTATTGTAGAGGTTCATATCAATAGAAAGTGAAATTTTCTTAACACCTTTAGTTTCATTACAGTGTTTTGATCAATTCACCTTTAAAATGCTTGATTATTTGTTGGATATTGCTCAAGGTCACACTCTCAAGGAATATCGTAACTAGACATTACACAAAAACTGCCAAGCTATTTCAGACAATCATAACAAGAGACTAATGAGGGAAGTGACGATTTAGGAAGTTAAGCTTGTAGTAATGAATAGGGAAAAAAAAATCTTGGGGGGCTAAATTGATTTTCTACATCCTAATTAGAAGTTGCACAAGTGCAGCATCCAGTAGAAAATCATAAGTTGGTTAATGATGTGCCCCTTCTAGCAAGTTCAAATTCTTGAAAGAAATTTTATAGCCAAAATGATGGGAAACCCCTCAAATCGAGTACTTATGGAGCATCCAGTAGAAAATAACAAGTGCAACATCCAATAGAAAAGCACAGACTGGTTAATGATGTGCCCCTTCTAGAAAGTTCAAATATAGAATGGTGATGTTGTCAAAAAATTTCTAAAATTATATCCCCTTGTCACTTTTAAGAAAAATAAAGGGAAGACAGAGAAATATGAAAGAATTAATCTTCTACCAAGGGACCAAGATGAGAAAGGGAAGACAAAAATGTGAGCAGACTAATCTTCTACCAAGGCACCCAGGTTCAAATCCCAACATGCATAAAACCAACAAATTTATTTCTTGGTGGAGTTTGATCACGTTTCATATTCAACATTCATTCAAAAAAATCATTAGGCAGTGTGAAGTGATAAAAATACATTGTACCTACAAAGCCCCGGAGGAGAAGGGAGAGAATTTCAAAATGTGTTCATAAGTATGATGAGCTTCCTTCATGTCTTCAAGATAATAATGTGACTGTGCCGTCAGAAATTTCCACCCTATCTCATATGGTCCCACTAACATCATTTTGTCAAGGGTTTCCACGACGCCATGTACATTGTGCTTCATCATCCCGATATGCAACATAATCTTGAGAGATTTCTTGTCGTTGGAATGTGATTTCAAAGGTTAAACGACCGAAGCTTCCCCTCCATCTCCATCCCCTTCTCCTTCCTTGAGTTATGTGGTTGGAGTGGGAATGGAAAAATAATTTTTCTGGCTAGAATCAGTATCAGGAGCAGTAGTGGTTGGCGGAGAAGGAAAACAACAAGGCGCTCCTCCACGGGGCTATTAAGACTTGCATAGCCTCTAGTTGAAGGCATTGAAAATAACTAGAAATAATGTCAGCAAGAATAGGGTAGCAGCCTCTCAGATCCTTTACTTTTCTTCCAATGGTGCTGAGTTCGTCTATTCCCTAAAAATGGTGGTCACTAACCTAACTAATTTAATATTTTTAAATCCAAAAATCCGATTTGGGTTTTTCTTGGAATGCACTTCTTCTGTAGGCCTCGTACAATCACTCCAGCTTGGAAATGGCTTCAAGGTTCAATCTCAGTGCATCCTTGGCATTACTTCTACACCACCACAGCCACTTCAAATTCAATGTGGTATGTGTTTTTTCTAGTAAAAATTTCAAGTTGAAAAGGTGGTTGCCATTAATCTGGCGACCATAAAAAGAAGAATGTGCAACAAAATTGTCTTCCTAACATGCTCTACCCTCCCTTTCCATACACTCATTGAAATTTTTCCAGATTTTACTAACTAAAAAAACTACATCTGCTAGGAAAATAGAAATAAAACCAAAATCCAATTCGTAGAGTGAAAATAGATTCAATAAAACCCAAACCCTGCCGCCATTTGAGTGCCAATAATGGGTGGGCGAAGAACTAAGGTTCAAGGAAGTAGGGTGAGGTTGTGCATAGCCTTTAAGGATGAAAAAAAATGAATGAATATAAGAATATCCATGTCATCATGACATGGGGAGAAATTCGAACGCAATAAATGTGAAACCTTGTATAGAACTTAAATTGTCCCCCTCCTTTGAAGTTTTTCACAAACAGTGTAGGGAGCCTAAATATGGATACTTCCCATTGGCATCGGGTTGCATATTTTGTACCTGAGTCTTCACATAATCAAAGGGAATATTACCTACAGATGAAAAAAAATAGAAACAACACTTGCATAAACCACAGTTATATCTTCAGAAAGGCCCATGGTGTCCTTCAAAAATTCTACAGACTGGTCATAAGAGGCAAGCATGCCCATATTTAAGGCCATTTCTCATAAAATTGTTGAATTTTCCCCTTTCCATAGGGCTATAACCTCTTCATCACCAATCATATGGTATAGTGCATGGAATTCATTTTTGTAATGTCATCGTTGTGCAACAAGCAAAGTTACATCAGCATGCATGTGAATGAGAGCTAAATCTGCAGGACTTCCAACACATGCCCAAATAGCTCCTAATGTCAATCCACAAAGAGTTTTATGATAGAGAGGTGGTGGTTTCACATCATTAGTGACAATTTATTTGTTTGTCAATATCCTAAATGATCCAATAAATGTTCTTGTATAGGTTTTCTATCTTAACAAACCATCTGATAACCCCTTGTAAAAAGCACCAAAGACCTCATCCCTTATCATGTTCTTTGCAACATTATAACCTGAACCTTGACCCAACTGAATGCACACCTTGATCATGTCCATGGGTTGGATGACACATGTGACGAGCATACTATAGGCTCCTCCATTGACAAATAGCTTCACTATATTCCACACGATGCATGTCTTCGGCTTCTCCCCTGCCATCTCTCTAAAGGACTCGAACACCTGATCGATATGAAACTACCCTCCTTCCTCTTCTTAAAGACACCATTAATATGAGAAAAAAATTGGCAAGAATAATATGTCTATCTATGCCTCCTCAACAAGAAAGAAGAAGAATACGAAGAGATTTGATCTTTGTTTTGTTGCAATGCCTCCTATTGGAGGGGTGAACTAGCACACATCTCCAATTTTAATTGCTTCGAGGATGAAGAAAAAAAATGTCTTTTATTGCCACTGTCTCCTCACCCAAAGAGGAAACGCTTATCGCGTAAATATATTTTTAATAATATAAAAATATTTAGAAAATTACATTAATAATAGTATAGCATAACAATGTTTATAAAACTAATATTTATATTAGCATTTTCCTCTAATGGTGAAAAGGTACACTGAAGGAATAGAATATTTGATAAGATCATCTCACCACAAAGAGATCTAACTAACTATTATATGCATGCACATAAGTTCTATCAAACTCTCCACTACAAGCGCCATGAGGCGAGAACATTGCTCACAACCTTGGCATGAGCACAAAGTGTTGACAAACCTTTCCCCAAGTGTGCCACGCCCAACTATATGTCTTTTCTCAACCACATGGTGACGGTATCCCTATGGCACAAGATCGATCTCTGTCAAGGTCCTAGATCCCAACAACTCGTATTCCCATTGATACCCCTTACTGTTTGGGAAAGTGTTCTTTTTGGAGATAAATGAATGATCCAACAAGTAGGCAGGAGTGTGTGTACATCTCACATCTCATAATGATAAGCATTTTCCTGATGAGAGTAATTTCAACTTTTAAATTGTAGTTGGTTTATGCAAATCTTAGCTTGGACTAACTTTTTTAAACATGGAGATAATCTTTAAAATTGAAGTCGAAACATTTGAAACTCTCTTGCAACACACTTCAAGGACCTATTTTCCGAAACTCTTTTATAGATATTAAGCCTAACACAATTTTACCAACATGGAGGAATAGTAGATGGGGATCTTATGGCATTTCAAAAAGACTAGACAACTTCTTTGTGAAGAAAGGTCTAGCTAACCATCTCAAAAATTTGAGCTCATGGGTTCTTCCCTTGCAAATATATGATCATTTTCCTCTCTTTTTAGTCTAGACAGACATTTCAAATGGGAATCCCACTCCCTTTAAGTTTAACCACTTTTGGTTGAAAGGCCCGGAATTCACCTCAATGGTCCAAGACTTCTGGACAAAATTCAATCTGAGCATTGGAAATTCAGCTATGGACAATCTTTCTATAAGCTAAAAAAGCTAAAATAGGTAGTTCATTTTTTGGCTTGTCATCTAAAAAGAAAAAGGAGAAGAGAAATTATACAAATTGACGCCCATATTAAATCTCTGGAAGATCCAAATTCAGCAGCCTACTTCTCGAAGGGTTCCAAACAAAAATTAGCAGAATTGGACACACAAAAAAGGCAAATAATTTTTCATCAAGCATAGGAATGGCAACTGAAGAGTCGTCAAATGTGGATTGATGAAGGGGACAAAAATACTAGATATTTCCACAGCTAGACTTCCAAGGATTGTCTACAAAATTCTATTGGAAAATCAAGAACAACGCTAGGGAAATTATTTGTGGACAAAATGATATTAAAAAAGAAGCATTCAGAAATTTCCAATCATCACTGGGAGTAATAGATTCTCCTTTCAGACTTCATTTCTCTATATCTGCAAATGGTTGACTCGAAGAATCTCCTCTATATTTTAGAGGGAGTATGAAGTCTGCTTACTATTTGTGAAGGAGCAAGGATCTATACCCTAAATCAAGTGGGAATAGGGATATCCTCTCTGGTTGATAGGGAGTAATTATAAACATCACATTTGTATTCTCTTCATCATGTGTCATGCACTAGGCTAGTACTAACAACCGTACATCTAAGTGAAGGGTCTGGAGGAAGAATGGTGAACGGAAGATTGAATAAACATTTGTGATTTCCTTGATGAGAGAAAATCCAAAATAGGAAGTGGAATAACACTCTTTGAGGATTGGACAGGTATCCAAGAGAAGAGTGGTCGAAGAGGACCGATATTCTTTGAGGATAAAAATCCAAGATAATAATAGTCCTAAAAGGACATACCTAATGAACATCCGAGTGGGGTATATTCAGAAAGGAAATTTCCAATACACCCACCCATGCCCCAATTTAAAATGAAATTTCCAATACACCTACCCATGCCCCAATTCAAAAAGGAAATTCCTAATACACCCATTGGTAAAAAAATTGGACCTTTTAAGGATTCATGATTGGAAAAGAATTTGATTCTTGAACCTTTAATTGGAAAATAATCTAGAGCTTTTTGAGATTCATGATTGAAACTCTTGCAAAGGCCATGCTATTTTTCTATCATCCTTATCAGTTTAGTGTCATGCCTTTTATCCAATAGATATTGAATATTTATGGCAAACTCAATCTATACTTCTCGTATTTGGGGAGAAATGCTTGCCAAAATATCATATTTTGAAAGGCGTATACCTACGAGGATTTAACTTAAGGCATTCAAGTGTTTTAATGTATGCACTATTAGCAGTATCATAGCCACAACATGTAGTTGCATTTATCAGTAGTCTGTAGGGACATGTCCCCTGCATTTCCTGCATCCCTCCACTCCAAGGAGGGGAAACATAAATGTCTCAAGGCATCACTAGGATGTAAGAGATAGACAATTTTTCATCTGCAAGATGTCCCACTGTCTCCAGGGGATGTCCCAAGACATTTCCAGGTGATTCGGTGATGTCATGTTATACTCAATGGAAATGGGGAGTGCCACTGCATGTTTTAACAGTTTAAGGTTTTTGTAAAACACCACTTTTTATCCCGTCTTCCTTTCTTCTGTGTCTTAGAAAATACCAATTTCCATGCAATTCCAACAATTTCCATAATATGGTAGGATGGTAGATATTGACTTAAGTACCATGAATATGTTTTCAATTTGCAAAAATTATCTACGAAAGAGTCCAAAACTTCAACAATTCCATAGAAATCAATACAGAAACAGTTTCCATAAAATCCACTGACATCTAAAATTCGTATAAAGTTCATTCAAAATAATTTGACATTAACTGCACTTAACAATAATGTTGCAAGAAAAAAATTTGGAAAAAATCAATGAGGATATAAAATCCAACTTGATAAAAAATAGTTGAACAATAAAAAAGAATGAACTAGAAAACCTGAAGAAAAAAATCTGACTTTTTCGCTGCATTCACCAATTTTTTCAAAAATTGGCAAAAGGAAGCATTTTTGGCTCAATGACTCGTTTCATGCATATCTCACCAATTAATTAGTGGTTTATGAAAATATTTTTTAACGGTGCATTAACAAAACCAATGAAATTCATTGCAAACATTGTTTATGCCCATATGATTCTTTAGCTTAAAGGAGTAAGCTACTATGACATACACCAGAGATTTTCAAGCACTTGGATTACTGTTATGAATCAATGATTTTTATACACACTAATCCTAGTTCTGTCTTCATGTCCATGGCTGATATGAAGTGTCCCTTGCTACTGTAACTCTGACAAGCTATGAAGAAGTATTGCATTTACCTCTACTTGTTTCTCTTGTGCCTGTATGATCTTGTCATTGTTTTCCTTAAAACTCCATATTTCTTCCTTTAGGCTTCTCAATGTGTATGCCAAATCATAAGAGTTCCCACCATGTTGTTCATATGGCTCATAGGAAGAGTCCTTGTATTCTACCATATTTATATCCATGATGATATTTCTCCTGCAAGGCATAATATGTCAGCTAAACCAAATAACAATAAATCAACGTACCTTAGTGTAATTTGGGGAGGATACTTCCTGCAAGATCAACCAATCAGCATAGTACATGTATATACATAATCATAACAACATATAAACTTGTAACATATGGTATATTAGCATATAAGTATCATTCTATTTGGAGACCATTCATCAATGCATGTCCATACCAAATACACAACATGACCTAATGCATAACCATACTAATGAAACTTGACCACACACCATCACAGGCACGGAACATACACAAGCATAAGTGATATGTAACCAAGTATGAACTACCAATGCATGTTCAGCATATGACATCACACAAGAAAGCATCTGCAGATAACACACATGCATGACCAATATGTGACATAACATAAACAAGCAATGCATATCCAACATGTAACGATATGTAAGCAAGTGTGCACATACAATACATAAGCATAAACAACACACAAACAGACATAAACTGATGACAACATGTTGAAAATAACGTCATCAGTCCTCCCATGGCGACACCACTGCCACCATGGCCAACACAACATGGATGCAACAAACACATACACCATAGCTATGAGAAACACATAAGAAATCAACAAAAGCATGACCAACACACCGCCCATCCAGTCCAAGGGTTGAACCATGCCCTGGTACCACTCTGTAACACCCTCTTCCCACATCTACCCAAGTAGCTTTCCAACCAGGTTAAACATGTGACGAGGGGCTAATAATATGAGATTCAACCTCCTAGATTACCTTGAGGAAGTAGAACCGATGAAAACATGACAAACAAAACTTACACAACATGAACAACATCCCCAAGAGGTATCGCAAGCCTCCAGGCCTCTTACCATTGGGTTAGACTAACTTTTTGACCATTTTAAGCCTTAGCCGCAGGCACAACACAACATGCCATCGGCTAGGATGCTATAGCCGCAGGCACAACATAGCAAGAATGCGGCCAGGGCCCCAATTGCTCAGTTATGCTCCTGCAACTTTGGGATTTGAGCCACCATTTTAGGCCCAAAGCCTAGGTCACTAACCAAAACTTCATGAAAAATTAGGTGATGATACATAACATTGTAACAATGATACAGAAGCAATCACATCAACAAGAACTCATTTGGACCCCTCCTAGTCATGACAGAAATTTTTTCAAACATATCACAAGCATTGAATATACAGGTGTAAACAATAGATTTAAGAATAGGGGTCTCATACTTTAACTGAGAATCGCTAAGAAGAACTCCCCCCTTACATCATTAGCTACAATTCAATCTATTTGACCATAGATACAGTGTGCATTCATTTACAAGTAAAAACATGGAGACAGACATACATCATCATTAATAAATTACATGCTTATAACCAACATAATAACAACAGAAATGCAATAGATATAACAAAAATAGAATCCACATAATAACCAGTACAATTATACATTAAATACCAAAGGAATTAATTTCTCTTTAAGGAATATAGAAACCAACCAGGGATGGGACTACCATGTTCCACCTGACCATATATTGGTTGAGCCAAATCTCTCTTCAGCCAATCAACCCCAGTGCCATATTCCAAGCACGAATGTGGGACTCATAACCAACCAAAAAGAAACAAACAAGCATGAATTCTATTGGGTTTCTCCGCCTACACTGTGATTAATTTGAGTGCCTCCTAGTCTCTTAGGCTTTACCGTAATCCACAGTCTGAATCAGGGATCACTAGGCCCTAAACCGAGACAAAATATTTGGGATTTACTGTACATCTCATCCCAGGACTACTAGGCCCAACGGAGATAAATCCACCTCTTGTCTTTACCGTATATCCCTCCATTCACCAGCAAGGATTCTTAGGCCCACCAAGGCACACAATCTGTCTTTACCACAACCCACAGTCTGGCTCAAGGTTTACTAGCCTAGTGGGTTTACCGTGATCCATAGTTTGGTTCAGGGAACACTAAGCCATGTGTTTTTCATTTCAGAGATCCGCCCCACTCAGCTTCCTATCCATTCGGAAATCCAGATCAACCAAAGTAAGAGAAACCCATCTCATCAAATCTATACGTAAATGGAAAGGCTAGGCTGAAAACACGGTCACGCCTGGAAAAACCCATGCCAAGACAGAAAATAACCACATGAAATACCATGCATGCCATATCTAGTGAGGAAATCACATATGAAAATAAATACCTACAAAGAATCATGTTGTAGTTGCTTGATCATGGTCTTCCTTGATTTCTTTTTCCTTCCTTGCTCCAATTCCCAAGTGCTCCAAGAAAACTCTAAGTATCCAAGAGTGAGAGAGAGAGAGAGAGAGAGAGAAATAATAATGAGAGAGCCTAAAAAATGAACTGACAAAAGGTACCATTTGATCCTCAGAAGCCTTTTTTATAGAAGAGGCCTCTATTTTCTTCATTTTCCATTATTTTCCTTCAATTTCCTCCTCACATGCAACCTGTGACCCTTCATCTCCCTTTCTCCCTAATTTCCATTATTTTTCATAAATAAATGTGCCAAAAATACTTTTTCCTCTCCAAATTCCTTGGCCTTTGCCTTTGCCAATTTCCTTAGCCATAATAAACCAAATGAACACCCCTAGGATTTTTTTCCCAACATTTAGCTTGGAATAAGTGTCCCATCAACCGTGGTTATTATCTTTAACTTTTATTACATGGAATTTCCACCAAGGTTGTTAGATCAACAATTTTTCCAAGGAGTGGCAAGTGTTTGTCCAAAGAATTTTGGGTAGAGAAACCTCACCAAGATGGGACATAATGTGGGCAGACTTGCAGTATGAGGATTTGAGGTGAGATCTAATGAAGATCCACATCAGCGGAAACAACCACAGTGGATCGAAGGAGGAAAATGAAGACGAGAATGTGGCCCTCACATTGAAGGGTCCCAGTCAAGGACAGGGAGAGCATCATAGGAAGAAGAAGGACTTGTCGAAGGTTAAGTGCTTCAGGTGTGGCAAGTTAGGCCACTACAACACTCAATTTCCACTCAGGAAGAAGGACAAGGAGGAGAAGCAGGACCAACAGGAAACTTCAGCCAAGGTCGATATGTTGTCCTCTAGGCTAGAGGAATATTTCACCATGTTTGCAGACATCCCTCCAGGAGTGAGGTGGGGTGACTTAGTTTTGTAGCCTCGGAGTACTACAAATTGGGCAGGATTATTGAGGAGGTCCACCTCTTGAATTAGTACCTTGTTATGGGAGCCTACAGTATGCAATAGCGGGATGGACCAATGGTAGTTGGTGCAGTCAGATGCCAGAGTGACAAATGCAGTGGCTAGTAGCAGTAAGATATTGGGCAGCGCAATGCAGAGTTGGAAGCAGTGAAGTTGCTACAGTGAAAAGTCAGCAGCAGCACAGAGGCTTTAGTGACAGTGCAAATACTAGTAACAGGAAGGACTCGGGTGACATATGAATCATACTGAACAAAAATGGTTCATTATTTTGGATAGTTCTCAATTGTATATGTTGCATTTGTAGAAGCAACAGAAGAGAGGGAGTTGCAGATGTTCCAGTAGCAACAACAACAAAGTTGCAGTGTTGGAAGTAGTTCGGCAGGGTAACACATATGTAACGGATATCAGAGTTGCATAGTGGTTGGTGGGCAGTAGTAGCCATACATCAGCGACGTGACAGGATATGATGCAAAGACAATGTATTTTGGAAATAGTTTCATTACTAGAACACATTCCTTGCTAAGAGGGAGTGTTAATTTTTGTGGCATCGGATGTGCTCTAGCCACGAGATTTCGTAAAGAGGCTAGAAGAAATGTATTCTCCAAAACCAAAAAATCATTTCTCGAAATTCCACCTAGAGACGACTTAATTAGATTTATTAGTCAGTTTTAATATTTCCTAAGTATAAACTTAGGGAATATGATTAATTAATCAGAATAAATTAATTCATGGTGAGAATGTTCTAGAAAAGTACATGGATCGATTTCTATTTGATTCTAACCATCGATTAAGATTTAATCGTGGTCGTTGAAGTCTCAATGGAGGATAATAAGAAGAAGTCGATGGGGCTTGGAGAAGACACACCAAATTAGTTGAGCATTTTATTTTGCTGAGAAATCGATTTCCAGAGTAGTAGCTATGTGTTGTCGGAAGTGATTCAATAAGATCGAAACAGTGAGAGATGGGCAGAGATAGTGAGGTCGGAGGAAGATTTCCAGATCCAGCAAGTACATTTGCAGAGAGGCAGAGATTACCACAGTGAGGCAGCGTAGAGGAAATGTAGCTTCCTCTAGAGGCAAATTCCGTTTTGTTGGGGAGAAGGTGAGATTCAGTGCAAAAATTTGGGCAGAGGTTCCAGATGTCGGGAGAATAAGTTTCCGAAACAATAGTTGACGACACAATGAGAGGTGATGTTGTTCCAAGCTAAAGGGACGTAGTGACTGCGTAGAGTGATGCAGAGACTATGTAGAAGAAGTTGGGGATGACTTAGTTTCGAGATAAGGTCAGCGTCAGATTCATATGTGGAGTGAGAAATTTCCTCACTAGTTATTTTAGCTAGTTTATCTCTGTTTGGATTGCTAGTTTTAGCATCCATAGATTGTACTTATATTTCACTACTCCATAATGTTAAAACCCTCAGTTGTTGCACCAATTTTCCCACATTGAGTGTTTTTGGGGACATTGGTAAAAAAAATAACGGTATAATTTTTTTTGTGTGTGTGCATATATTTTCTTCTAGCGTTTTATTTCTTCCGTAGTTTATTTTTTAAGGTTGTGTTGTATTTAATTCAATATTTTCCATAGGAAACAACAGATATATTTTTGAGAAAATTAAAAATTAGAAGAATTAACATCAGTTGCTGCAATAGGATTCGGGCAACTGAATTTTCACACGTGGGACATCTATTCCAAGTTGAATGGTGGGAAAAACATCCTAGTGGGTGTCACTTTCGGTTTATTTATGGCTATGGAAATTGAAAAAGGAATTGGAAAAGGAAAAGAGACATTAATTGGCATTTTATTTATGAAAATAAAGGAAAATAGGAGAAAGGGAAGGTGAAGAGACACAAATTTGCATGAGAGGGAAATTGATATAAAATGAAGAAAAATAGAGGCCTCGATGATAAAAAGGACCCTAAGGATCAGTTTCTAGCCTTTGGACAAATTATTTTTGAAGCTCTCGTATATTCTATCATACTCTTGTACACTTAGAACATTCTTGGAGCATGCTTGGAGCACTCTATTTTTCCTTGGGATTGGAGAGATAATGCAAAGGAAAGCATGAAAGTGAAAGGGAACATGTGGATCAACAACAAGAGTTGGATTGTTTTGCATGTAACAGTTTGAAAGTGTGATTTCCTTGCTGATTTACTAATGCATAGTATATGCATGTGGTTTTATGGTTATGTGTTGTCATGGGTATGGTGGATTTCCTGGATTGACAATGGTTTTAGCCTTGCCTTTCCATTTCGTGGATAGACATGGTGATGTGGGTTTTTCCACTTGATTATTTTCTAATTGGTGCTCATAATTCCTTATGGCTGTGGGTGGGAACAAACACTCTAGAATCCCTGGAACAGTCTAGGTTGACTTACTAGTCCTAGAGCCTAGGTTGGGACAAACGCTCTGGAGCCCTTGGTGTGTTGAGTTTCTAGATCCTGAAACCTGGAAAACTTGGGTAGAGACTGATCTAGTTGGTGTTAGTGATGCTCGACCATGAGGTGGAATCACTATTTGAGGGTTAAGGTGGTTTGGCCTTTGGAATCCCTGGTTTGGTTTATTACGTGAAATCCCACATACACGCTTGGAATATGGTGCGCAGGTGATTGGATGAAAGAGAGATTTGGTTCAGCCCAATATATAGTCGGGTGGTACATGGAATTCCCTGACTTGGTTGGTATTTTTATATGTTAATAAGATGCATTCTTCTATTGTGATTCATGTATATTTGTAGCGGTTATTTTGCTGATATTATGGATGAGTTACAATGGTTTCTATCTTGTTTATTTGCTAGTTATATGTTGGTTATGTGATGTATATTACCTATGGCTCTTGACATTTTTTATGAATGTATGAATGGTTGATGAATTCATGGAATAAAAAAATTTATTACGGCTATTATGAGAGTGAATTAGATCTTCTTAGTGATCCTCAAATAATTTTCAGAATCGTATGATCATATATGCATTCATAATCTGTAGCTTACATGTTCGCCATATGTTTGACGAAATGATTGTCATGGTTAGGCCTGGTTAGGTAGAGTTCTTGTTCATTTTTTGTATGAATAACATGTCCATTATCTCATTTATGATTCTACAAAGTTTCACGCAGTTCTTGGCAATGTTCTGGAGGCAGACCTGAAAACATGGCACTGATCTCGGGACCACACCCTATGAACTAGGCAAGTTGGGTCACAACCACACGGAGGCAGTGTTTTTCATGCAGTTGGAGGCCTATAACTGCATGGAGGCCTTGTCATGCATGTGGTGAGGGTTAATTTGTGAGAAAAGTAGCCCCAACTCGGGTTTAGTCACCTAGGGTGGTCCTCTATCCCCTTGAGTGTCTTACAGCCCTAAGGGATGTTGTGAGTTGTCAGTCGGTGGTCATTTTTTTAGCCCCACTTCCATAATTGGAGCTTGGAGGTCGGTTCATGTCATAGTAACTCTTTGTCTCATGTTTATCCTAGCAGGATGGTAAAATTGGGTAAATGTGGGAGGGTTTGTTACATAGGGGAAGCTATACAAATTGATATTTCATCCTATTTATGCCTTGATGTGTAGCAGTAGCAACAACAGAGATTTGTGTGCGTTATGGCATAGGAGGATATATCATTTGCACCATGGAGATCTCAATATTTTGAGGGAGCTTGTGATATGATTGCTAGAGTTCAATATAAATCATGAGGAGGTTTGTAGAACATGTACTCTTGGGAAGTACACCAAGGCGACATTTAATCCAAGTAGTGATGGCAAGACAACATGCATACTTTATTTGGTTCATTATGATGTATGTGGTCCTATGTATCTAGTCTCTCTTGGTGGATATGAGTACTATGTTATTTTTATGGATGAATTCTCCAAGAAGACTTGGATATACTTTATGAAGACCAAGGGTGAGGTCTTCAAGTAGTTCCAAGAGTTCAAAGCTCTTGTGGAGAACCAAACAGGGAGGAAGATTCAAGTGTTGAGGTCGGATAATGGGGGCGAGGATATCTCCATTTCCCTCAAGGAGGTTTGTGAAAAGGAAGGCATCAAGAGAGAGTTGGCAGTACCACACAACCCTCAACAAAATGGGTTTGCAAAGCAAAATAATAGGGCCATTGTGGGAGCTTCTAGATCCATGTTGCATGATCAAAGTCTGCTATTTTTCCTTTGGATGAGGCTTGTAGCATTGCTTTGTATGTTTAGAACATGATTCTTCATTGTGCATTGGGGACAAAGATTCTCGAGGAGGCTTACTCAGGGGAGAAGCCAGAGGTTGGGAACTTCATGAGATTTGGGTACTTGACAACGTCATATGCACCTACGGAGAATTGAAAGAAGCTAGATCCCACCGCAAAGAATGGGATCTTTGTGGGATACCATGAGACATCGGAGGCCTATCATATTTACATCCCTTCCTTGAGGAAGGTTGTGGTGAGGAGGGATTTCAAGTTTGAGGAGGATGGATCCTTCTAGAGATCCTTGGAGCAGGAGACATGAGAGAAAATAGGGACCTTAGGCACAAGTTACTCAGAGTACAAGGTCACGAAGTTCTAGTGGCACAAGTTCTTCTAGCACTGGTGGGATACCAATATTAGTTATTGCAAGTTCTCAGATTACTCACACACTAGTTTAGCTACTGAAAATTTTGGTGGCCAGTATTCAAGTGTGAATTCCTCATCTACACCTTTGGTAGATGAGTAAGATGAGCAAGATTATGCGACTCCATTGAAGAGGAAGGTCAAAAATTTGCAGGAGGAAAAATATCCAGTGGGGAATTTGAGGAGTGCAGTGAGGGAGAGTACACCACTAGATAGGTTTTGTAGTTATTTAGCTATGGTGAGAACATTCAAGAGGTAGAACCTTCTTCATTCAAGGAGGAAATAGATCAATAGGTATAGAGAGATGCCATGATGGAAAATTATGCTTCCATCATGAAGAACGACGTATGGGAGGTGGTTCTGAGACTTAAGGGGAAGTTAGTGGCGACCTCTAGATGGTTGTAAAAGATCAAGTATGGTGCTAATAGAAGCATAGATAAATACAAGGTGAGATTTGTGGCAAGAGGATGCTCACAGGTGGAGGAAGTGGACTATGAGGAGACATTCGAACCTATTGCAAGGTACACTTTGATCAAAGCGGTGATCCCCATTACAACAAAGATGGGGTCGAGGATACACTAGATGGACATGAATACTGCATTTTTAAATGAGTGTCTACAAGAAGAGGTTTACATTGAGAAAACATAGGGATTCAAGATTCATGGGAGAGAGTCTCATGTGTCATGTTTAAGAAATACTTGTATGGAATGAAACAAGCTCCAAGAGCTTGGTACTCACAGATTAAATCATACTTGCAGCAATTTTCTTTCAAGAAGAGTGAGGTTGATCCAAACATTTTTATAAATGTATTAGTGGGGATCCTCTCATTATTGGCCTATATGTAGATGATTTATTCACTTACAAGCAGGACCTTGCTTCATAGTATAAGATGAAGGAGATCAAGCTAATGCATTACTTTCTTGGAATGGAGGTGTGGCAGGAGGATGGACATATATTTTTGGAACAGGGCAAGTATGCAGCTAATATTATGAGATTCAGGATGGTGGGTTGTAATCTTGTGGCTACACCTATGATCACCAATTTCTATAATTTGACTACTTTAGAGGAAGAGTTGGTGGATCCTACTTTGTATCATCAACTCATTGGTTCCTTAATGTATTTTTTCAATTTTAGGGAAAAACTCGTTTTTTGTTATGAGCACTCTCAGTTAGTATATGGTGGAGCCCAAGAGAGTGCAGTGGAATGTAGCAAAACATGTTTTGAGATACTTGTAGAAATTATACAATATTCATGTATATCTCGGATTCTCTTGATATAACAATGTGCTACTGTTAAATACATAATCACTTCTACAAATCTTTTCAGAATTAAAAACACAATCGCCAATTACATAAGTATGAAGGAAGATCAATCACACACAACACAGATAATTTCCCAGGGAAATATTACAGCTAAAAACCCCACTATCTTCTATTGTATATTATATCATGGATCATGAAACAATTACATATAAAGCTCCAATCACAAGAGACCTCAATACATCAGCTAATTGTATCACACTTTCATACAAAAATTGGAAAATCACTTTCTCAATTTACTATCTCCAGATAGTCTGCCTCCACTGCGCAATCCCTGCTGATATCAATCCCTGAATGAATGCAATCTTGCTTGCCTTGACTGCGCAATCCTCATGGGCACATCCAATGTGTGTGTGGTTGCATGTGTGCAACCAGATAATGTCACAACTGATAGTCAACTTCCCTTTCACTTAGAACTCAACTGGGTCTCCACTGGATCTGACATGCATGCAGTTAATAATAGTAAATCTTCAATTGCATGTGAGACCACTGATTGTGAATTAATTAATAATTAATTCACTTGATCTCTCACTAGTGTATCTTTAGTTACAACTAGCACAACTGATTTTAACTCACTTAACTTAGTTAAACTACTTTACAACTTGCAAAACTGCACTTCCAACTTTGTTACAACTCGAATCACTCAGTTACAACTAAGTCAACCTGCATGTCCCACCAACCAACCACTTAACTTGGAATTCCTTTAGCTAACTAATTTTCCACTTCAGTTAACTATTTCCAAGTGCTTATTGAGAATAGATTATAGTTTATTGTCCAACTAATACTAAGGGATAATAATAGTAGACATGCATCTATAAATAGACATGCATTCTATAAATAGATTATGCACATACATCTATAAATAGACATACACCTAAAAATAGCCTGAGGCCCCATCCTAGTGTAGGTGCTTAATTTTCACTAGGATCTTCTTGTTGAATCTCAACACTCCCTCTCAACAAGAAAGGGATTATCCTTCACCCCAATCCTGTCTCTATGGTATTTGAATTTTCTCCTAATGAGCGCCTTTGTCAAAATATCTGCATCCTAATCTTCCGTGGGAATGTACTGAAGCAACATGATTCTCCTCTACACACAATCTTTGAGATGATGGTACCGGATATCTATATGATTAGATATATCATGAAACATGGGATTAGTCGAGATTTTAATGCAAATCTGATTATCACAATGAATCACTATCAGATCCATATGAGAACCAAACAAACCAACCAAGATCTTTCTCATCCATATAGCCTCACATTTAGCTTGACTCACTGCCATGTATTTCGCTTTCGCTGAACTGAGTTCCACGGATCTATGCTTCCTGATGTACCAAGAAATAGTTGTAGACCCGATACTAAAGATCCCCCCTGATGTGCTCTTTCTATCCAATGAATTGCCTGCCCAATCTGCATCTGTGAAGCCATGCAACTTCACTCCATCCGTCTATCTGTACCATAGACCATACTATGATGTGCCCCTTAGGTATCTCAGGACATGCTTCCTCGCCTTCCAAAAGATCTTGGTAGGCTTAACCATAGCTTGACTCAGTTAGTTAACTGCATCGCAAATGTCTGGTCTCCTGTTCACTAGATACATTAGCGAGCCCACTAACTGTCTATAGACAGTAGCGTCCAATACCTCTCCAAAAGTAGCATCCTCTTTCCTCCAATTTACTAGAAGAGGAGTATCCATGGGTTTGCAGCCCTCCATGTGAAACTTACCCAGTATCTCCCTTTCATACTTTCCTTGAGACACAAAAATTTCGCCATCTCGCTGCCATATTTCCAGTCCAAGGAAATAATGAAGGAGGCCCATATCCTTCATTTCGAACTCCCTTTCAAGATCCTCCTTGCATGAGTGTATCAGCTGCTTATCACTAGTCAATATTAAATCATCAGCATAAAGAACAATGATTAAAAGCTTACCCTCCACCACAATTTGGTATAGGTTTGCATCTGCTTCACTTTTGGTGAAGCTCAGTCCGATGAAATAGCTGTCTATCCGAGTGTACCAAGCACGAGGTGCTTGCTTTAGCCCATACAACTCTCTTTTGAGTCGGCACACATGCGACTCGCTATTGAAGATCTCGTAACCTTCAGGCTACTCTATGTACACCTCTTCCTCAATGATCCCATTGAGAAACACAATTTTCACATCCATCTGATAAATGCACCGACCCATTTATGCTAAGAGAGCAAGGATGGTCTTATGGAAGAATACCTTGCGACAGGTGCAAAGGTCTCTTCACAGTCTATCCCCTCAATCTGTGAGAATCCCCGGGCCACAAATCTGGCCTTGTATTTCTCCACACTCCCATCAGCAGCTTTCTTTACCTTGTAGATCCATCTCAAACCTACCATTGATTTATCAACCGGCCTTGGAACAATTTCCCAAGCATTTTTTTTGACAATGGAGTCATACTCCTCCACTATTGCATCAACCTAAGTGGGCCCCTACATTGCTTCATGAAAGGAAGATGGTTCGGTCACAATACATTTGCTCATGAGAGCTATGTATCCAGTAAATCGGTTAGGAGACTGTCTCTATCCGTACTGTGAAGTAGGGGCTCCTACATTCTATGCAGCATCAAGTCTCAGCCTATCAGCTTCCGTGGTATGCCTTCTACCATTTCTGATGGATGGCTCTGCATGAGTGGCTTCCTCCACTCCATGAACCTCCTCCTATGGTTGATCCACATCTAGAGACTCATCTTTGGGAACCAGCAATTCCTCCTCCACATGCAATTGCAGCTCCCTCTCAAGCGACAACTGCATGGCTTTCCCCTCATCAAATTTTATATCCCGTCGCACAATAGTCATTCTGTTGTTTGGCAATAACACATGATAATTATGGGGTGTTTCTGTGTACCCCACAAAATTCCCAACTTCAACAGTCGGCTCCAACTTCTTCCTGGAGCCCTTGGTCACATGCACATAAACAGATGAGCCAAAAATATTAAAGTGTGAAACATTTGTTTTCTTACCAATGAAAGCTTCTTCAGGTGTACTCATGCCAAGTAATCTCTGAGGACAACGGTTTTGCACATAAACCGCAGTGTTGCATGCTTCCACCCACAAATGCATCGGTAGGCCCTGATCATGCAGCATCGCTCGTGTTGCACTCACGATCGTTCTGTTCTTTCTCTCCACAAACCCATTTTGATGTGGGTTATGAGGCGCTATGAGTTCTCTTCGAATTCCTTCTTTGCAGCAGAAGTTCTTGAATTCGTTAGATATGTATTCTCCACCATTATCACTCCTAAGAGCCTTCACTTTCTTCCCCGAATCTTTCTCCACCAATGCCTTAAACTCATAGAACTTTGAGAATGTTTGATCCTTCTTCTGCATGAAGAAGATCCATCATTTACAAGAAAAGTTATCAACAAAGATTACATAGTAATTATGAATTGTTGTTGAAGCAATCGAGAACAGTCCACACATGTCTGTGTGAACTCTCTCAAGGATCCCCAAATCACGGTAGATCCTTCGAGGATCCCATTGGAAGTCCAGTAAATATTTGTTGCATGAATTTCAAGGCTCCATGATGAAGATGGCCCAATCGCCTGTGCCATAATTCGCCCTCATCTCGGCTCACCATTTCGTCTACCTTTCCCATCATGGCAGCGCAGCCATCTACCTTTAACTTCTAGATATTCTTAACTCGAATCCCTATCCTCTTGGCTTGAACCATTGTTTTATGTTGCAGTAAATATTTTCCATCACTAAAAACAATGTCATAGCCTCTGTCCTCCAACATTGCGACTGAGACCAAATTTTTCTTTAGACCTGGTACATGCATAACATCTTTTAATTGAAATTGTTTACCAGACTCCCTCTGAAAGGTAATGCTACCAATCCCGGTAGCACTGTACCGTCTATTGTCACCCATCTCAAGATGCATCTAGAGATCTTTCTCCTCCAAGTCACTAAAAAGTTCCTTATCTCCCGTCATGTGAAAGGAAGTGCCACTATCCAAATACCACACCGATCCCAATTCACTTGACACCATACATGCAATCAAGGATAAGCCAAGCTCAAATTGTGCCGAAAGGGCCTCATTAGCTGCAGCTCCAACAGCCTTCTTGTTCTTCTTTTTTTGTGGACATTTAGTAGCAAAATTCCCATGTTCGTGACAGTGAAAACACTTCACCTTGGACATATCCAGCTTCTTGCCTTTAGACTCGAATTTAGAATGGAATTTCTTCCCATTCCCCTTCTTCACCTTGGCAGCCAAAGAAAAATCCTCTTCATCATCATGCTTTGATGAAGAGCCATCTCTTGTATTCCGTCTGAACTCCTCCTACACCAGATCCGACCACAGTCATTCCCAATACGGAAATTTTTCCCGTCCGTTGACAAAGTCTTCATAACTGTGCCAACTCTTAGGAAGTCCCAAGAGAGCCAAGCTCACCAAATCATCATCAACAACAATTATTCCCACACTCCCCAGTTCATCCCGACATTGGACAAACTTCGTGAGATACTTTGGAATGGTGTCACCCTTCTCCATCTTGATCTTCCTGAGTTTATCTTTGAGCACCAATTTCCTATGGTCGTTGTTGCTTTGGAATAGATCTGCCAAATCCTTACACATAGCATATGGTGTGGCTTTCCCATGGAGGCTTGAGACAATGTGGCCTCGTACTCCCTCCAGCAGGATCCTCCTCACCTTTACCACTTTCTTTTGCCATGCATCAATATTGGCAACATCTGTCGAAGAAGGCTTAGGAACATCATTGTCAATGAATTCCTTCAAGTCATTGTCTTCGAGTACTGCCTCCATCTTGTCCTTCCAAGAAATGTAGTTCAAGCTACCCTCGAGTGCATACTCTAACCTCAAGCCATTGAAAGCCATTTCGATCTTGAATCAGTTGTAGCACCAGGAAATTATTTCTGCAAATTCGAATTCTTTCCACCAACAAACTCAACTCCTGCTTCACTTCTGCAATTTCCTGTGCTCTGATACCATGTAGAAATTATACAATATTCATGTATATCTTGGATTCTCTTGATCTAACAATGTGCTACTGTTAAATATAGAATCGCTTCTACAAATCTTTGCAGAATTAAAAACACAATCGCCAATTACATAAGCATGAAGAAAGATCAATCACGCATAACACATATAATTTCTCGGGGAAATCTTATAGCTAAAAACCCCACTATATTCTATTGTATATTATATCATGGATCATGAAACAATTACATACAAAGCTCCAATCACAAGAGCCCTCAGTATATCACCTAATTGTATCACACTGTAAAACAAAATTTGGCAAATCACTTGCTCAATTTATTGTCTCCGGACAGTCTGCCTCCACTATGCAGTCCCTGGTGAAAGAAATCCCTGAATGAATGCAATATTTCATGTCTTGACTGCGCAATCCTCATGGGCACATCCAATGTGTGTGTGGTTGCATGTGTGCAACCGGATAATGTCACAACTGATAGTCAACTTCCCTTTCACCTAGAACTCAACTGGGTCTCCACTGGATCTGACATGCATGCAGTTAATAATAGTAAATCTTCAGTTGCATGTGAAACCATTGATTGTGAATAATTAATAAATAATTCACTTGATCTCTCACTAGTGTATCTTCAGTTACAACTAGCACAACTGAGTTTAACTCACTTAACTGAGTTAAACTACTTTACAACTTGCACAACTGCACTTCCAACTTTGTTACAACTCGAATCACTCAGTTACAACTAAGTCAACCTGCATGTCCCACCAACCAACCACTTAACTCGAAATTTCTTTAGCTAACTGATTTTCCACTTCAGTTAACTATTTCCAAGTGCTCATTTAGAATAGATTATAGTTTATTGTCCAACTAATATTAAGGGATAATAATAGTAGACATGCATCTATAAATAGACATGCATTCTATAAATAGATTATGCACATACATCTATAAATAGACATACGCCTAAAAATAGCTTGAGGCCCCATCCTAGTGTAGGTGCTTAATTTTCACTAGGATATTCTTGTTGAATCTCAACAATACTTGCAGGGGACAATGGATTATGGGCTAGATTATGTGCAAGGATATGGAGTGCACTTGATTGGCTACACATATTTAGATTGGGCAGACAATGCAGTGGAATGGAAGAGTACTTCCATATGTTTCTTCAGTTTGTGCTTGATAGTTTTGTCATGGATCAACTAGGAGCAAAAGTTAGTGGCATTGAGTTCTGCAGAGGCAGAATACATATCAACCAATTAGGTGATTTGTGAAGTCATATGACTTTGCAAGTTGTTGGTGAGTTTTTTTGTAAAACAATTAGAACCCACTACGATATACTGTGATAATCAAAGTTGCATCAAACTCTCAGAGAAACCAATATTTCATGATCGGTCCAAACATATCGACATTAGATGTGATTTCATTTGAGATCATGTCCAGAGAGGAGTAGTGAAGTTGAGACATATACCTATTGATGAGCAGTTTGTAGGCATTCTCATGAAGTTCCTTATGAAGAGAAAAAATGGGAGTGGTGAAGAACACTTTCCTAACTAAGAGGGAGTGTTTTGATTTAGCTCAGAAATTTTTTTTCCACATAGTCTTGGAGCTAGCATGTGGGAAATTTCCCTAAAGTGATTTTGGGTTTAATTTAAATTTATGAGATATAAAGTTAACGAGAAAAGTGCACTTTATTACTGTCAATGAGAGATAAAACACAACCATTGGATCAATAGGGCCTAAGATTAAATCGCAACCCTTGATCCTGGAGGCTAGGTGGAAGGCCAAAGGACACTTTCTCTTGGCTTTATAGTGGCATGACTCCCAAGGAGATGCTCATTTTTCCAATTGTTGAGTGAGAGACTCATGAGAAGGAAGAGAGGTTGAGCTAAAGGAAGGAGGGTGAGATGTGAGAATTAATTATAGACCATACAACTAAGAATAAATAGTCCATACAATAGTCAAATGACACAAAAATCGAGGCAAAGAAGTGGCACGATTCTCTAAGGGAGTGTTGTACTGTGCACCAGATGTTTTCATGCATTTCAAGGTATTTTTGGCATTGCTTTGGTGGTTGTATAGTCCATACAAGTCATACGATTTGGACAACATAGTGCACATACTTCGAGGTATGTTTTACACTTGGTTTGGGGGATATTTTGTAGATTGGAAATTGAGGTAGGTTTGTAATTTCATTGTTGGGTTACATAGTGTTGCGTAAAATTTGATTGCTAAAGCTAAATAATAGAATCCTCTCTCTCCCAAACTAGTTTTCCATTTGGGGTTTTTCCAGGGACTTTTGTCCAAACAAATTTCATGGTTTGCTGAGTCATTTGTTGATTTATAAGTTTAGAATTTGGCACCTATGTTGTTGTTCATAAAAATCAGAACTGAATTTGCGAAGTGAGTGCCATTTTTTAATGTTTTTTTTTATTGGAATTGCAATTTGAGTGTTGACAAAGCGTTTGGCAAAAGTTTAAAAGATAAATTTGAATTGTAGTACATTTCGTGAGTGGTTTTCTGATAGTAGAAGATAATTAGAAAAGAACAATTGGCTGAAGGTGTTTGTGAAAGCAAAGGAGTAGCAAGAAAGCAAAGTATGGGATCTTGGAAGATGATAGACAACAATAGAACACCAATATATCTAAACAAAAGACAACAATAGCATAATGTGTGGGATTTTGGTGGACTTCAACAAATAGAAGATCCATGACCAAAAAGACATGATATTTTTGTATTGTGGGAGTTTGATACAAGAGAATCTCTTTCAAATTCAAAATTTTGTAATGATACCCTTGCGATCAAAGTCTTGTAAGAGGACAAGATCCTCATATTTATGTAAATAAACACCTAGAAAGTAGATTTATTCAAGGTTTTTTATTTAGAATAAATAAATCTATTTGATAATTAGGAGGAACTATGGAAATAGTTAAAATTTTACATAGTTTAGGTATGGAATACCAAGAAAATAAGAGGTTTATTTTGGGTAATTAGTTAGGCCTACTCTAACTTATAGACGAAATGACATTTTTCACCACATTTTTTCTCATTAATTTTGATCAAAATCCGAGTGAGATTTTTAAAATTGTGAGTTTAAATTGACATAATTGGAGTTCCCTTGGGGTTTCAGAGTGTTAGATACATTTATACATTCAAAAAATTATTTTAAACAACAACTAAAATTGAAAAAGAATATTTCTTCTATAAATTAGACTACGCCAATTGATTATAGATCTTATGGAGAATATTTGGGATTTGAGATAATTTTGAATTTTTATTCTATTATTATGTATGAATTCGAGGCATGAAAATGGTGGTCAAGGCCCAGAGAGTGGCCTAAAACAAAGTGAAATTAGTCCTGGAAGGTAGAGACGTAGGAGGTAGAGGTAAATAGGGGTTGTAGAAATACCATGTACAAGATTGGGTTTAGGGTTTACTATCAATAAGTGTTTTTTCCTCCATCGTAGCATACTCTGTTAATCTGTTTGTTCTCCACTTTAATGCAGAGTAGAATTGTATTTGTAATCATTTATTCATTCTGTCCGTGTAAAGATCTCTGAATAGCATAATGGTGAATGAATATTTTGAGTCAATTACCCCATTTCTGCATATGGAATTTAATGGATGAGAAATCACTGAATCGATAGTCGATCCCTGGATAAGATCACATGTGTTTTAAGATTGGGACAAGCCTTGCAGAGTGAGATAGGTCAAAATCTGACTTTGGGCGAACCAGATTGGAACTATGAACTTCATTGACAAGCAAAGATCTGAGGAAGTCACTGGAGAACGAACCCAGGGAAGAGTTGAAACTCGATGACAAGATAGGAACTTTGTATATTTCTGGTTAATCATATATGAGAGATATGTAGGTTTCTTCTCTTCCCACATGCACAAATTAATGTCTTCAAGGCTTAAATCTGAATCATTGGTAAGTGGAATGTGGTTGATAGATTGGTTCAGCGTTAGTAGAATGAGATCAAAGAAGCGAAATTCCTATGAACTTCGAAGTCGACGTAACAAACAAGTTCGTAATCCTAAGTAACAATGCTCCCAAATTGTGAGTTTGTTTTCGATCTGGAGTTAAATCGATCAACTCAAATATAGAATACCTTAGATCATCTGATTCAGGGTCGAATTAGAGTTTTGAACCAGAAGCAGTTCAAATTAGTGGCTGGATTAGCGAATTGCATAAGTTCGCATCATGGACTAGTGAAAATAGTAAAAGTATTCGAGCACCGGAGCAAAGGCATAAGCGCTCAGCACAACCACTCGTTATTCAGAGTTAATGTGATCTGGGTTTGGCACGGTTGTATGTTTAAAACTTTTTATGCATTAATATGATTTGATAATCAAAATTCTAAATTATGTTTTGTTTTTGTTAATGTATTTATTATTATTAGTTCTAACTTTTTTCAGAGAAAGAAAAAACCAACCAGTTTTTATATTAATAAAAACATTGTTTACATATCAGGGGAGGTTGGAGGGGAACACTGTTTACATATCAAGGGAGGTTGGGGAGGAAAATTGTTTACATATCAGGGGAGGTTGGAGGGGGAGGGGTTATCTTTGTCCCTAAGGAAAAACTAGTACTGCAATGTGCGTGGGGTCTTGGAAGAGCCACAAATAACCATGCAAAATACCTTTCGCTTTGGAAAGGTCTGGAGCTTTCTTCAGAACAAGGAATTAAGCATTGCATCATCTTTAGGGATTCCTTATTAGTCATTCGTCAATTCACCAAGGTGAAGAAGACTATTAGTTCTCTCTCCCCTCCCTTGATACACGGGATCAAGGCCTCAATGTCAAATTTTGAGCAGGTGAAACTTTATCATATCTACAGTGATTTAAATTCAAATGCAGAGGAGCTAGCAAAAAGAGGGGCCAATATGAGTCAAGCGATAATATAAATTAATGCAAGATTAAGCCTTTCTCCAGTTCCATAAATGAATTTAAACTATTACGCCTTATGGGTGGTCGGGAAGCGATCCAATATCTCCACTCCCTAGGTTATAATATTGTTTGGAATCTATGAAGCCTCCCGTCTCCATTTTTGTTGGATTATCAAGCCCGTTCTTGGCCAAACTCATTCTTTCTTCGGTTCCATTTTTGCATGGTTCTTCACTTGTGGCTAGTTCTAACGAACAGGTAGCACCCTCCTTTGGCCCTACCCACCCTTTGTTGTCATGTCTATTTAATTCACCTTGGTTTTGAGTTATCGTATTCCTTCTTGGTTGCGACGTCTCCCTTGGATTGTCTAAGAATGGATTTCATTCCTTTGTCCTGTGGGGGTTTTAAGTCATTTCCATTATGTCCTGGCGAGTTTTTCATAGCGATGTGGTTTCAATGTTTTCATATTAGCTCGTGCCATGGTTTGAGTTTCAATTATATATGGTTTTCCAGAAATTGTAGGCTTCGTCAATTGATATTCTAGGATCCTATCGTCAGTGTCTGGAGTTATTTCTTTGTTCGTTGTGGCACTCTAGTTCCCAATGTCTCGCTCGGTCCAGGTTGACATTTCCTTGCTCTTCCCACTTTGATCTCCATGGATGGAATGACTATAAAAAATGATCTTCAAGACGCCATTATTGCCTCAGAGATTATTGGTTAGCTCTTGGACTCCATGCAAGCCTTAGTCGCCACAATCAACAATATGGAAAATTTGATTGAGCATCAACGTTGCTCTTTTCAACTATTTGTGGAAGCCAAGCCCTTGGTGCACCATGCAGACATGGAGGACTCACTGGACAGGATCAGTGAGGAAATTCAACAAGTATGTGCACGAGTGGTAGTTCTAGAGATTTTGTATGCTCATGATGGCATAAGTGCTAAGGAGGGTAATGTGAAAATTTCAATCTAGAAATATACGATTGCAATGATAGATTTATTTCTCCTACTTATTACTCCGATAATTTATTTACATAAATCTATCAGTAAATTTCGAAATAAATACTACTGCAACATTCACAATTACATATGCATAGAAAAGAACAGTAAGGAGCATAACCATAAGAAACAATCACATGTACACACTTTTTTTTGGACAATTGTCCTCGGAAAAACCCAATGTGGGAAAACCGGTGCAGCATATGAGGGTTTTATTATTATTCTTCAGCAAATGAACCTTTACAAGGAATACACTAGCAGATATATTTAGAAAACACTTGAGACAAAATTCCCAGACCCTCCCGAAGATTTTCTGACACTCAGAAGAGCCTCTGACTCCCTCTGCATCTACATGTGTGTTTCTTTGTGCAGTCCCTACATTGGACTGCGTCACTCTGCGTGGGTTCACTACACTGCAGCTCTGCATTGACTTTTGTGGCCATATATGTCCCTCAGTCCTCGTGCTCATTCACTGCTGAATCTCGCTTCTCCTTCGACCTCTGCAACTCCACCCTACACCTCTTCCTCTAAAATCGAATTATATTCCTTCAGAATCAATCTCCTTCTGGTACTGAGTGTATGCCCGACTTGCTTTCCAAATAACCCTCAGGCCTTCTTTTATAATCTTCTCGTTGATAAATCAACAACCCAGATTAGAAGTCTAATCAATGGTTAAGATTAAAACTTGACTTGATCTTCGTTCTCTAGAAGATTCACACTTTATTTTATTAATACCCATTAATTATTTAATTTCCCTAAGTTTAGACTTAGGGTCTCCATTAAAATAATTAATTATTTTAATAAGACATGAACCGAGTGGAATTTCCACAAATGGTTTATGGGTTCTTTGGAATACTAATTTCCAAGCCTCCTCACAAATTTTGAGACTTGGAGCACTTTCTAATGCTACAAAATTCAACACTCCCTCTTAGCAAGGACGGTGTTCTAGAAATATGCCTGTTGCATGCTGCTATGTTTTGAAGCATCCTCTGCGCTGCTGATCTCTGGCTACCGCCCCTCATTTGTTGTGCTACTATCTTCTGTATAGCTGCCTGACATTGTCGCTGTCACTGCTTCATATGTACTGCATCTCCCTCTGAATCTTGATTCTATCCATTCCTGCTACTGAAATGGATTCTTCATCATCCCTATATTCTCTCTGAAGTAGGAAAACTTGGTCTTCCCCAGAGCCTTCGTGAGGATATCTGCCACTTTCTTTCCTGTTGGAGTGTACTGCAACTGTACAGCTCACACATTCTCTGATGAAGTGACACCTGATGTCAATGTGCTTCGACCGATCATGAAAAATAGGATTTTTAGATATCTTGATGCAACTCTAATTATCACATAAAATATCGGTCGCTTCCATTATATCCTTTAGTAGGTTCACAAGCAGTTTCTGAAGCCATATGGCCTCACATGAAGCTGTGTTGGCTACCATATTTTCAGCCTCTACAGATCTCAGCGCCACAAATTTATGTTTCTTGCTACACCATGAGGTCATCCCTGATCCAAGACTGAAACAGTACCCATTGGTACTCTTCTGATCTACTGGACTCCCTACCCAATCTGCATCGGTGAACCCACTTAACCTGATGTCATTGCCACGGGTGTACTTCAGTCCAAGCTCGATTGTTCCTTGAAGGTACATGAGAACATGTTTGGCTGCTGCCCAATGAGCCCTCTTAGGTTCCAACATGAATTGACTGAGGGTATTGACAGCATAACATATGTCTAGGCTAGTGTTCACTAGATACGTCAGAGATCCTATGAGTTGCCTAGACAGAGTAGGATCAACCTCATCATCTTCGAACCTGTCGATTTTCTTCCATTTGGTGATCATTGGAGTTGTTATCACTCAGTAATTTCTCCAGGTTCGAGAGAAATAGTCCGAGGTAACCACAAACCAACTTTTAGGTACATAATCTAGCCAATCTGTATCCAGAGAGGGCTCTCTCTTTAAGTGTTAGCTTTGTTTTTGAAAGATATTAGGCTAGTTATGAAAGTTTAGGGATTTTGATTGTGTTTGGGTGATGGAATTCAATAACAGAGGGGTAGGACTGAATAGTTTAGGCCATTGGGCTAATGGAGTCAAAGAAGATGGCTTAACTAGATTTGGTTTCTTAACAAGGGATGGTTTCACAGGGCAAGGTAATCAAATAGGGAACAATTAAAGATATAAAATGAATGAAATGGACTCAAAATGGGTGAAGGGAAATTAATAATCCTTCAACATATTTGAAAGAGGGAAATTGAATGATTATTAATAAAGAGCAATTAAGAATTCTTTATCAAATAATCAGAATGAATAAACTAGGAAATAGGAGCAATTAAGAATTCACTGTTCATACTAGTTCAGAAGAAAACATTAAGAATAACAACGATTGAAAACAGATTTCACTCAAGCACTTTCTGAATTATTCTTTTCCGTTTATCATTCAGATATGAAACATAGATGGTATAATAAAAAAGTATAAAACTTTAAAACAAAAGAGATAGAAGACTCATTGATCCGTTGTCTGACTCAAGAATCCTGTGAAAATTCCTTTGCATCAATTATTTATCCAGCTAGCCCTGCGAAATTTTTCCAACAGCACTTTATTCCAAAATAATCAGTATTACAGAAAATTCTAAGAATCCACCCCAAAATACTTCCAAGAGTGAAGTATTTATACAAATTCTAAACTAAAATATCTTGAAAAAATATCAAGATTAGTTCACAAATCTCTCCAACTATTTTACATAAATAGAACTTAAGTAAAGGACACTCAAACTAATGCATCTATTTGGAACTATTTCTTATGGATAGGTGATGACAAAGAGGAGAATTAGAATTTTATCCAACTCTTAGTTGATGATGAGGCATCCAAGTCACTAACTGCTTCCTTTCTTTGTGCATTCTGCTCCAACAATTCTGCAAACTTGGGGTCCAATGATATCTTTGTATTTCTCAATCCATAATAGATATGTAAAAAGTGAAAGAGGTTATTGTGAATTAATATGTTGGTGAGATAAAACTCTTTCAGTTTCCTAAAATTTCTCTCCAGCTTTGCACAATAGGCTCTGTACAAATATGTGTAAAACAGAGTTTTACAGAGTCTGAAAAATAGCCTGTAAAGATGTGAATGTATCTTTTATTCTGAAATCACTGTGAAAAAAGTGAGATAGGTTTTTTTAGATGGGTCTCTTAGGAACAAAAACCTCCTTCATTTTTGTATTATGTATTTCGGATTGACCACAATATGCTCTTCAAAATGATGAGTTAACTGGAATTTTCTGCAAAAAGTGCTTTCCAACATTGTTTAATATTTCCAAAACCATAATATCCGTTAGAAAAGTGAGAGAGGTTTTTGTAGATGGTCCTCTTAAGAACATAAACCTCCTTTATTTTTTCAAAATTCATCTTGGATTTATCACAATAGTTTCTTCAAAACAATGACTAAAACATGAAATTTCTGCAAAAATGTTCCTTCTTGTTGTGTTTTTCATCTTTTCACTTTTTTGTTCTTTTGACTGTTTTACTTTCACTTTAGACAAAATTCAATGTTGGTGAAAGAATTTTCATTTCTTTTTACCATTTTACTGCCTCTGTATTTACTTTTACTGTTTACCTTTGACTGCTCTGTAACTTCATTTTAACTTTCACTTTGACTTTTACCCGATACGCTTTAACCTGTTTGATCCCTGTTTATCTTTTTTGCCATTACTTACTGTAGTAAATAACTAAAATTCATCCAAGGATATTTTTACAAAATTTCCAACATGTCTTCCCACCATTGTGCTTTTGGTATTCTGGTTCTTTGAAGCTTTCTCAGGGTCTCATCAGTTTCTGTGTACCTGAAAAAGGTAGGCTGAATTGGAAACAAGTTCTTTACCTCATGTTCGAGATAAAAAAAAAAAATCCAGACTGTCATAAAGAATTTTTCCTGTAAGCAACGCTTTTGCTGTGGATGAACTTGTCGATGGACTTGCCTGGTTGTTTGCATAAAATGATGAAAATAACATGCACTCGTTTGTTTTATTCACAAAGTCAAGGTTGGCAGGGGTTTTGTTATTTCGGATGGATGACGTACGTGGGAAATGACAGTTTGTCGTATGCAGAGGGTGGTAAACGGTCTGTATCGCACTACTTTTGGGGATGGGTGGTATTTGGCTGGGAGCAAGCGATACCATAGATCTTGCGACGCGTGGCGGGGTACTATTTACAAAACCACTCACGATCGCACGTTAACATTCAGTCGTGGAAGGCGAAGCGATATGGACGACAGCCATGGGTTGTAGAGGGGTTGATTGGACGGCTATTAGGGAGGCGAGGTTATGGGAGTTTAATGAGGGCGGGCCCAACATAATTTAAGATTTTTAATTATATCGGGAGTAATGGGGTTGGTCAGGTAAGTTATTAATTAACCGTGAGGGTTAATTAATCCTTTTTTAATGTGGCGCGGAGTCGGGGCTCTTAATTAGTTGCAGTTTTAACTAATTAATCCCAATTAACACAGTATTATGGTTATATTTCAACCAAGAGACGGCATATATAATATTTGGGGATTTTATATAATTATAATAATATGGGAACGGGTTGATTTATATAGGGAATTAAATAATAAAGTTAAAAGTTAATATGTGAAAATGAATGAAAAGCGCTAAGTATAAAAACATTAGGATTATGTATTTAACTTATGCTTGAATGAAAAAAGGGTTTTTATGGGATATTGTGAAATTTTCCTAAGTAAAATAGGATTTTACTTAGGAAAAGACTTATGGAAGTAAATGAATGACTTATGGATGGTTTTAAGTACTTAGGCTTTTCAAATTATTGGGCCGAGGGTCCGGTCCCTCCAGAAGTCAAGGAAATGCCTTGAGCCCCTCTAATTTTCAAATACCTTAGTACTTAGGGGAAATTAGTGAAACTTTTAGGGAAAAATGAGAAGGGGAGTTAATCATTTGACTTTGTTTTGCTTGAAATTCCTTCAGTGTAATGTCTGCCTTGCATTTGTGATGAAAGTAAGGATTAACACATTTAGAGTCATTATCCATCACATGTAATTCTGCAACATCATCTACCTACCCTACCTACTTTAACCTAGAATTTTTTCTTCTTTATTAGGGTGCATTTAGACTGGAAAACCCTTATCACACTTTCTTTTCTTTTACATGTAGAAATCTATCTAAGTCTAACCTTATCACATCCAAGGGCTCAGATTAAACTATTGAGCTCCTTATATTTACTCTACCTATCTACTTATCTGCCAAGATTAAACAGTTTGGTTAGATTTTATTCTCTATCTCTAAAACATAAAATTCAAATATGAACAAGCCAAGTTTAAGTTGTTTGACTGTTCACTAATTGTGGCATAAGATACAAGTTGCACACAATTTGTTTATTACATAAGAGAAAAAAGTAGTAGCATTTAGACTTGCACACTTTCCTTGGCCTTTCTTTTGGTGGGGTTCATTTTCTTTTACTTTTTTGGCCATTTTTTATTCTTTTCACCCTTTGATTTTTCTTTTAGGGTATACCCTCTTTACATTTTTTAAATTTTTTGATTTTTTTTACAATATGGAAAACCTTTGCAACAAGGAAAGGTATGAACATATTACATAGCCCATCAAGTCAATCATGATATATGAGACCTATTGGTATAGGAGCATAACAGAAGTCATCATGGGTCTACAGTCCTCCATCTGAAATCTTTTCAGAATTTCTATAGTATATCGTCCTTGACCAAGGAATATATCCACCTTCTGCTACCAAACTTCCAACCCCAGAAAATAGTGTATCGGCCCTCGATCCTTCATATCGAATTATATAGCCAAATTATCCTTGTAGTCCTTGATGAGCCTCGATGACCATGTCAAAAATAGGTCATATACGTATAGAACCAGTATCAAGGGATCACTCACTACCCTTAGATAGTAGAAATTGGGATATGTGTCACTCTTGAAAATCCCATATTCTGCAACTAGTTGTCAATTCAACCATACCAAGCTCTAGGGACTTGCTTCAGTCCATACAAAGCTTTCTTAAGCCTACACACATGAGTCTTTTGTTCATGCGTCTCGAAGCCCTTTGGTTGTTCAATGTACACTTCCTCTTCTATCACCCCATTTAGGAACGTATTCTTGATATCCATATGGTGAATCTCCAATCCCATCTGTGTAGCAGGGGATATCACGGATCTAATGAAAGTATATCTGGCTACTGGAGCAAAGGTTTCTTCATAATCGATCCCTTCCTTCTAAGCATACCCCTTAGCCACAAACTACCTTTAAATTTCTTGATGTTTCCATCTGCAACATACTTGATCTTGTAGATCCACCTTGAACCTACAACTGATCTATCCTGAGGTCTGGGAACCACTTCCCATACATCACTCGTCATGATGGAACTGTACTCTTCCACCATTGCATCTACCCATACCTGGTGCTGAGCTGCTTCCCGAAAACTGGAAGGTTTCCCAACCTGTACAACCAAGGCTTGGTACCTCTCAGGCTGCCTACATTGTCTCTTCGCATCTCGGGCGCTCCGAAAAATTCCTCTGCGTCCCTCATAATTTGTCGTAGTTTCGTGCTTGTTCTCCCACTAGTAGTGGGTGGATCTACCTGCTCTCCCTCCTGCAAGTCCTTGGGAGAAGTGTCCCTTGGATCCCCATGCCTTGGAGAGGTAATCGTATTATCTTTTGCAGGTCGTTGTTCTTGAACCAGTGGATCCTCTTTAGACTTCGTAGCAATAGGCATCTCTCGGGATCTTCTGAAGACCCTCTCCTCCATGAATTGCACATCCCTCCGTACTACAACTTTCATGCTCTCCGGAATGTAAATGCGGTAAGCCTTTGCATTCTTGTTGTATCCTACCAGATACCCTTTTTCCATATTCATGTCAAACTTCTTCCTCTTTTCATTGGGCACATGAAGATATGGCGTACTGCCAAAGATCCTAAAGTGACTCACTTCAGGCTTAGTTCCAGTGAAGACACTTTCCGGCGTGATCTTTCCTAATGTGTTGTGAGGAATATTGTTTTGAGCGTAGATAGTTGTATTACAAGCTTCAACCCACAGAAATTTGGGCATGTCTTCATCATACAACATTGCCCTTGCAGCCTTTACAATAGTTCTGTTTTTCCTTTCTACCACACCATTCTGCATAGGATTATATGGAGTGGCCCACTCTCTTTTGGTACCTTCCCTTGTGTAGAATCCTATGAATTCATTATCAGTGTACTCTCCGCCATTGTCTGAACGCAACACCTTGATCTGATTTCCTGTCAAATTTTCTACCAGAGCTTTAAACTCTTTAAAACAACTAAAGACTTTGTCCTTGGTCTTCAGAAAGTACATCCAAGTCTTCCTAGAATGGTCATCAATAAAGGTGAAGAAATATGCGGCACCACTGAGAGCTCTAGTGGACATCGGTCTACAAATATTCAAGTGTATCAAGCCCAATATACTCTTAGCTCTATTAATGCTTCTCTGATACACTACCTTGGCATATTTTCCCAACATGCACCCTCTGCAGACATCGCCTCACTTGGTGCTCAGTTCTGGAAGTCCTGTGACAGTTTTCTTTAGAATATTTAATGCCCCATGATGAAAATGTCTCATTCTTCTATGCCATAATTCATTCAAGTCCTTTTCATCTATGTTGCCTATTAGTGCCATTGGAGATTCAAGTTGTAACTTATAAAGTTTGTTGTTCCTTACTCTGATCTGTGCTTTCTTCTTCCAACTGGGGTGTTTGACGTAAACTCTATTTCCAATGAAGTAAACGTCGTAACCTTTGTTTTGAAGTTGATAAACTGAGAGTAAGTTCATACCCAACCTAGGCACATGCAGTATATTAGTGGCTCGAAGCTTATTTCCAGCCTCGGTTTGAAATACTACGATACCTCTTCCAATAGGAGTACATTTTTCTTTATTATCCATGGTAATTTTAAAGTTCATCTGCTCTTCTCTGTATTTGGAGAAACATTCCTGCAATCCCGTCATATGAGCAGAAGCCCCACTGTCAATGTACTAGACTTCAGGAGGAGCAATGCTTGACACACAAGCAAACTCTTCTTGGATGCCAGAACAGAAACATCGTGATCCATCTGTTCTTCCATGCTTCTCTTCCTTTCTGGAGAACTGCGTGAACCCTTCCGAGTTGCCATAGCAATGTCAGATTTCCGTTCACTTGTCGGTTCTCCATTCCTGTTACTCAAGTCTGGCTCTGAGACCATGTGAAAATTTCAATCTAGAAATATACAGTTGCAGTGATAGATTTATTTCTCCTACTTATTACTACGATAAGTTATTTACAGAAATCTATTAGTAAATTTTAAAATAAATTCTACTGCAACATTCACAATTACATATGCAGAGAAAAAAATAGTAAGGAACATAAGCATAAGAAACAATCACATGTACACACTTATTTTTGGACAATTGTCCCCGAAAAACCCAATGTGAGGAAACCGGTGCAGCAGATGAGGCTTTTATTATTATTCTTCAGTAAATGAATCTTTACAAGGAATACACTAGCAGATATATTCAAAAAACACCTGAGACAAAATTCCTAGACCCTCCTGAAGATTTTTTGATGCCCAGAAGAGCCTCTGACTCCCTCTGTGTCTATCTGCGTATTTATCTGCACATTCCCTATGCTGGACTGCGTCACTCTATGTGGGTTCACTACACTGTAGCTCTGCGTTGCCTTCTATGGTCCTCTGCGTCCCTCTATCCTCGTGCTTAGTCATTACTGACTCCCTCTTCTCCTTCTGCCTCTGCAACTCTGCCCTGAAACTCTCCCTTTGAAATTGAATTCTATTCCTTCATAATTTATCTCCTTCGGTTACTAAGTGTATGCCCGGCTTTCTTTCCAAATGACCCTCAAGCCTTCCTTTATAATCTTCTCGTTGATGAATGAAAGACCTAGATTAGAAGTTTAATCAATGGCTAAGATTAAAACTTGACTTGATATTCGTTCTCTAGAAGATTCACACTATGTCTTATTAATACCCATTAATTATTTAATTTCCCTAAGTTTAGAATTAGGGTCTCCATTAAAATAATTAATTATTTTAGTAATACATGAACCGAGTGGAATTTCCACAAACGGTTTATGGGTTCTTTGGAATACTAATGTCCAAGCCTCCTCACAAATTTTAATACTTGAAACACTTTCCGATGCTACAAAAATAAACAGGTAATGCTATTGGTGCTTTTGTTGGGTGTAGGCCTCACCGTGTCAGAGAATTGGTGGAAAATGGTCATGGTACATGGTGAATTCTCCTCTCCCTTGTAGAGGCAGTATTTTGGTTTGTAACTTGCTCTTCCTTTATTCAACTTTGTAATGTTGGCTTGCAAATTATTTTTTTCGTTGGCCTCTTTCTGTAGTGTTTATGGTGAACATATTTTTTGTATTAAGATTATTATCAGTCATGGAGATAGTAAACATTGTTTTTACTCCTTTAAAGACATATATTTTGTATCTGACTCGAGATGTAAGGGTACTGGACTAAAATCCAGAATTTTATTAATATAATTTTATCTATCCATCCTCTTAAAAAAAAAATTGTTTGCATATGACATAAGATCCATTTATCACCAGGTCTAACACTGTGAATAAAACAAAAAAGAAGGAAAAAACATAATTTAAATGTCCCTGTAGTATTTACAAAATTGCATATGAAAATAACCAACACAAAAAGTGTATGACGAAAAATAAACAAGGGAAACCTGTAGGGTAGCATCTTTATGTGAAAAACTCATATAAAAGGAAATTTTTGGTCCTTTTCACTTTAGCATCACTATATGCAAATAAATTGATCTCCCCCAATTGATTTTTATATCCCATCTTTGAGAGAGAATTTGCAGACAATTATGTGCCCTGTATATATGAGTGAAGTTCACCTCACTAAAATGTCATATTAGCATCCTAATCGTGTTCATCTAGTTAATAAGAACTGCAAGATCGAATGAAGACCTTTCATTTACCCAATCTATAGCCACTTTTGAATCCCCGAGGACATCCAATGTCTCAATGGATAACCATTTTGCACAGAATGAAATGCCCCAAAGGGAAATTATCTCAGCCCTGGCGTTTGTGCTTGTATCATTGCTCCAACAAAAATGATAAAAGTGACCAAGATTTATGACAATGTGTAACCCGATACCACATGTATTTTGATTAGCAACCCTGTCAAAGGAACCCACATGATATCTATCTTACATCTTTACCAGTTGAATGCATTCAAAGATCTCAAATGTGCCACCAATTTTTGTTTATATCCAAAGGAATATTTTCAAATATATGTGCATTATTGTTCCTCCATATGCCCCATAAAATATATAATGGAAAGGCTCTAAATTCCTTATCATGTGACTTCCAGGCCTTCAGATATTCCCCAACAGATTTCGATACCCATCCTGCATTTACGTTTAAAATTTTTAACACATCGATCCAAATGGAAACCACATAGGGACACTTTAGAAATAGATGTGAAACTTCCTCATTTTCAGCGTTGCACATAACACACCTTCCAGGACTAATGAATTCTCTCGTGCATAAATTATCCCAAGTTAAAATCTTGTTTTTCCATACCAGCCACCCAAAGCATTTGAGTTTTAGGGGAAAGTTCCATTTCCAAATTTTTCTAAACCACCCTTTGTCCTCATATCTTTGGTGTGAGAGATTGATATACCTATAGGGCTCCTTAACAATGATCTATTTCTGAACAACATTTTCATCCCATGAAAGGATGCCATCTTTTTACACCAACAGGATTCCAACTAGGTATAAATTGATCATCTATATATCCCATATCTTTGTTAATTCCCCGATTAATTCCAAATTTATGAAACTTATCCAAATCAGATAATGAATTATAGGATCATTATCAACCTGTATCTTATTTAAAAAATAAACACCCTTGCAATGAATGTACTTGATAAGAGATAAGACAATGTATCATTTTCAAGGAAACCCCTTATAGGGTCCATACCTATCTCCACCAATGTGACCGATCCAATCTCCCACTGCAGGTTCCCAAACAACCAATGTTTGACCTTCATGAAACTGTTCCATATATATGAGACAATGTTAGGAGCCCCTGCCCCAAATTTATTCCACTCTTATACTAGTTGTTTTCTTATCTATTTTCCCTTTATGATATGTTGCCAAATACTTGTTCCAAATAGAGCATGCCAAAAAAATTTAACCACCAATTCCCATCCAAATATTTCAATATTATTTAATCCTCAACCTCCATTGTCCTTCCTCATAGAATATCCTCAATCAAACAAGATGAATCTTGTTTTCACCTCTGGAATTCGAATAGATAAAGTTTCAAATTATGGAGTTTATCTACTTAATGATAATTTAGGGCATCAAATAGAGGTGCATCTAGTATACTAAAATATTTTGCAAGGCCCGTTGAGTTAAAACCAACCTTCCCCCAAGAGTCATCCACTTTAATGACCAAATAACCAATATTCTTTCAAAATTTTGAATCAACCAACACCAATCTCTAATACCATAGTTGTTCGGTTTCAGGTGGAAACGAAGATATTTGAAGCTCCTGTCCATCACAATCACCTCTACAAAAAATATATTTTCAATCACCAAAATAGTAACTTGATCAGTAGATGCTTCAATAAGCATTGATTTGTTTTCTCATAAAAAGACTTGTTGCCTCACCAAATGTGGAGATGATTTGATGAATAAAACTCCATTCCAATGTGGATACTTGCCCCAAAAATTAGAACATCATCCACAAACATAAGGTGAGTTATGGAAATATTTTTGGAAATATTGAAGCCCACAAAAGATCCCTTATTGTGTGCCTCCATAAGCACTTTGTTCATACCATCAATAACCAACATAAATAATAAGGGGGATAAAGAGCATCCATGTCACAACCCCCTCAATGCCTTAAATAAATTCGAAGTAACACCATTTATCAAGACCGAAAAGTAAACCAAGTAATGCAAGCCATAATCCAATTAACCACCCCAACATAAAGCCCAATTTTCCGCAATACCATCCTCAGAAAGACCCAGCCCACATAGTCATATGCTTTAATCAAGTCCAGTTTCAACAACAATGTCTCCTTTTTTTTACCTTAATGGAATGCATGCATTCATGTGCAATCACGACAATGACTTGGATTTGTCAACGCTTAAGAAAACAAAATTGTTCAGGGATAATGAATTTGGATAACATATCCTTCAACCTAGTTGCAATGATCTTCTAAACCACATTATAAGAAATATTGCACAGAGAAATAGGTCAATAATGGTTGAAATAAGAAGCCTGTGAAACTTTTGGAATCAAAGAAATAAAAGTATAATTTAAAGCACTTATAATTTTACAATAAGTCCTCGATTTTTCAACTAAGAGTAATATATTTGACCCCATAATATACTTTAAATGAAGGAATAATTCCATGATCCACCCATCCGGACCCGAGATTTTGTCCCTCGCAAAAGAATTTAGCATATATACCAATTCATCAAATATGATTGATTGCCCATTAACCTCATGATCCTTCACATTGAAAATCTATGGATATGAATAAATGATCCACAATTGAGTATCAATCTCCACCCCTTCCCTCGCTTTAAATGGATTCCCGAAATATCTTACCAATTCTTTATGAATATCCTTTAGTTTAAATATTTTCCTACCCACTTTGTCCTCTAGGGCCCAAATTGTATTGTCTTTCCTTCTCTGGGAGGAAAATTTTTGATTTTTTTGTGTGTTTTTATCCCCCCTACAATTGAAATAGTGCGACTCTTGAAACTCCATTCCTCTTCTTGTTGTTTTAATCTCAATCTCTTTCAAGATTCCAGATTCAATACCATTTGTTTTTTAGCATTAGATAAATATCTAGGATCATATGGGTCGGATATCAACTCAAATTCTTGGTTATCTATGTTAGTTCTTTTTTATTTCTACACTTTTTATCTCTTTCCCACCATCTGACTATCTTATTTATGTTGAAAAATGTGTAACTAGGTTCAGTCTTCATAAGTATGAAATGTTCTTTTGATTCTTGTAAATTGTAAAATGAAAGAAAAATTATTATTATTACTGGAGCATGGCTTTCATGCTCAAGGTCTTTTATTTTATAGGTCAAGCACCCATTGAGTGCTTCTAGGGTTTTTCCTAGGTAAAGAATTCAAAAGAGTCATTATCATAAGTTGAAGACCCCATCAAGCACATTGTAACTTGTAAAGAAAAATATTTTTCTCTTTAAAAGTGTGGAATACCCTCCAATACCAAGTCCACCTGGCAGCTAGCAAGTCGGCCTTAAAGAAAGAGCCATGTCCACCTTGAAGAGCCTATATATAGAAGAGAACTCGTCCTCCTTGAGACACACTGAATCACCACTCATTCTAGCGAAGGAAGAGGGAGAAGAAGAAAGAGGAAGAAGGAGACTTTTTTTGGGGCTATTTTCTCTCACACGTGTTAAGGAGGACTAAGGTTTTTGCAACAGATTGAGGGTTTCTATCTACAATTTCAATCTTGGAGAAAATAAGGCTAGGAGGTCAAGTGAAGGTCACCAAGGGTCATCATCAAGCTCCAAAAGTCAGAGAAAGGAAAGTGAAGGTCAAAGGAAGGCTCAAAAGGGAGATTGAAGTTCACATGTATGGAAACAGTAACTACACGGAGGCCAAAATTTAAGATCTGCAGTGGAGGTCGAGAATCTTGCAGCATAAGGTCGAAAAGGTGCTACTATAAGATATTTTAATGGGTTTGAATGGATCAAGGTCAACACATTATCCGAAGTGGTTGGTCTTGGTCTTGGAGGGTGTTGGTCTTAGTTGTAAGGTCTTGGAATTTGTCAATTGAAGAATCTATAATGAAGAGAAGATATTTGTGGGTTTTCCTCTCAAGAGGATAGGTTTTGGCCCTGGATTGCAACCTATATTTTGTGTTCTTGTACTTCTTGTTTTGGTAGTTTTTGTTGATTCACACATATAATAATAAGGATCAAAGCTAATAAGTACAAAGACATCACAAGTAGTTATCAGGTAAAAGGAAATAATTATAATCATTTCCCTGTAGATTTCTCAACATGGTATCAGAGCTAAGGTTCGCTAAGGGCATCATGAAGATATCCACTACATTGAAGAAGTTCATCAAGAAGTTTTCAAAGGTAGAAAGCTATCTCAAGGAAGGCAGCAAGGAAGCATGGAATCTTCTATTCACTAAAAAGAAGGAAGTAATCAAGGCTAAATACGAAGGTCTCTTCTTTGCACTCACTAGCACATTCCAAGACGAGAGCATTTGGGTAATTGATAGTGGTGCATCTAGACACAATATTGGTCATCAAAAACAAATAAAGAAATTATCAAAGGGAAAATATTCTTACTGAGTGGAACTTGGAGATAATAACATCTATCCTATAAGAGGAATTGGATCAACCTCTATAGAGCTGGAGAATGGAAGAAACATTCACCTCAACAACATCCTATTTGTTCCAGGTTTGCATAAGAACTTACTTTCCATTTCAAGTCTAGAAGATAAGGGTGATAGAGTAGCTTTCATTGATGGAAAAGTTGTTGTATGGAGTAGAAACTCAAGCATATATAATGCTACAGTAATTGGTATTCGAGAATGAATACTTTACAGGTTTATATCTCCTTTAACTTAAGCTTTGGTTCACATTGAAATCAACCCATGTGAACTCTGGCATAGAAGATTTGGTCATCTTCATTTCAAATTCCTTCCAAATCTAAGTTCCATAGTAGATGGAATACCTGAATTGAAAGAAGGTCACAGAGGAGTATGTAAGGGATGTGCATTAAGTAAGAATACCAAGAGGCCATTTGGAAGCAGTGCTTAATGGTCAAAAGAAATATTGGATCTTGATTCTTATTCACTCTGATGTATGTGTCCTAATGAATCCTAAATCACTTGGAGGTCATCTATATTATGTCACCTTTATAGATGATCATTCAAGAAAAACTTGGGTTTACTTGATGAAATCCAAGGACGAAGTATTTACAAAAATTCAAGAATTCAAAACTGAAGTGGAGAATCTTACAGAAAGAAGAATCAAGATACTAAGATATGATAATGGAAGAGAGTATACATCCAAGGAAATTATAGCTTTCTATAAGGAGTCTGGGATTATGAGGGAGTTGATAGTCTTGTACAATCCCGAGAAAAATGGAGTTGCAAAAAGAACTGGTCCATTGAAGAAAGTGTAAAAGAAATGTTACATGATCAAGATCTACCAAACTTTATGTGGGGAGAAGCCACGAAGACAACAATATATATTCAAAATCAAAGTCCCCACAGGTCACTAGATAACATAACTCCCAAATAATTATTCACTAGAAGAAACCAACTGTAGAACATATTTGTATCTTTGGGTATCCTGTATATATTCATATACCAAAGGACAAAAGAAAGAAGTTGGATCCATCAGGAATGAGAGGAACATTTGTTTACTACAACAACTCCTCTAAGGCCTATAGTGATCCATATTTATGCAAGAATGCAATAAAATACATAAATAGATATAAACACAAAAATTCAACGGAAATAAAACTTCATTTCATTAAAATCAAATGACTAAAATATGCTTACAAACATAATGGAAATAAACTAGCTAGGGCATTGGTAGCTTATCTCTGAGAAGAGATGTGGCAGCTACAGGCCTCTGAACTATGTTATAATGAGGCTCGAAGGCCTATTTACTATTGAGAAACAATGGAAAACCCTAAACATCCAAAAACCTAACCCTAGGAGATGAAGCACCAAAACTATGGGCCCCATTTGGGTAAATTGGTACATCAACTTCCCGGGGATGTAACTTTGGCATATGATCTTTGTTTGACGAGCTCAATACCTCGTTATAAATATCTATCCGAGGAAGAAAACTTTTGACATGAGAAACATTGAAAAAAAATCCATGTTGCTCCCAGTTTTCCCAAAAAAACATTGCTTAGGGCCTCAAAACGGCTCTGGAAGTTCACAACTCGAAAAACTGCTAAAAATAGTAAGTTGTGCCGAAACTGAATAACTGAAAGAACCAATGGTGGGGTCTAAATGAAATAGGTGGGTGGCCACCAATATCCACATAGATCATTCCTACTCCCTTAGGAAGCAATGGTCCCCATTGCATTGAGTTCCTCCATGGTATGAGGCAAATTCTGTTGAACTTGGTATTGGATTTGTCGAAGATGTCATGGACCTGTTGGTGGACATGTTGGATGCGTTCAATAAATTTGGTTTCTTTATCAGCCTCAAACACTACATGTGTGGATTTTTTCTATGTGGTCGCATGAGGTATGTCAACATTAGACGGTGGCGCACCTAGGGTCAGATCAATGGAGTGCTTGACCTAGCAGTGTAGAGGAACCTCTATGGGTGAGGATAAAATGTCCTCATATTCTTCCATGACTTTTTCCAACTGCTGATGCCATGCAGTCGAGCCCTGTTTCAAGGTTGTGGCCACAATATTCTTCTTGTCTTGTGGGTGAATAGTAATGAAAATAAATTTCCTGGTTTGGGAAACAATCTTACTGCGTTGTTTTGTAGTAGTCAAAGCGATGGCAGGAGGTTTTACTAGCTCCTATATTCTATATAATTTATTTCCCAAAGTAATAACAACAGCACGAGGCCTAGACTCATACACAACATGTCGCTTCCACAAGTATGTTTGGCCCAATAATACATCAGACACATCAAGAGGAGCAACATCACACAGTACCTCATCCGTGAATGGCTTGATGTTGTACGGAAGGCGACACTGCTGGTGGACGTAGAGATCTCTTCCTTGGTGAAGCCTCCTGTTGACGAGGTAAATCCCCTCTATGGACAGAGGTGATCCCACGAGCCTAGAATGGGTCTAGCAACAAACAAAACACACTACGATATTGATTCCTAGTTACAAAAGACAAAGTTGCGATAGATGGCCTACCTCAAGTCCTACGTTGTTGTGGTCGCTGCAGAAGTGTTGCTTCTCGTTCCTCGCTTGACAGATCAAAATCCTTTCTCTCACCATGTCCGGACACCTGTACACATACAAAGAAAAATGACGGCAATACAACGTAATAACCCAAGCATGTAACTATCAATCAGTTGGAAAAGATTGAATCAAATTGCATTACACAAAAAGCAATACAACGATGGAACCAATAACATAGTCAAGCATATATTAAGATATGAAAGAAATATTACAACTGAGTTTCTACGTCGTGTTCTTCCTTCAATAGGGCATCCAGTGGAGCGTGTCTCACAAATCTTGTCAAGAATTTGGACAAGGCTCTCTCTCTTACGGGGTTCTCCTCGGCTCTGCTCCCAATAGTCACTCAGCTATAGTTTTCTTCCCAAATGTTCAGCTAGCTAGAAAATGGAGAGGACAGGCTTTTATAGAAGGAGAAGGATAGGTTAGGATCCCTATAATCATGGGGGAGAGTCCTATCTCTTAGGAAGGTTTCATGAGAGGTGGAAAACCACTTCCTAATCAGGGAGATCCGGAGCCAAACATCCCAACCTATTTTTGATGATTTGTTCTGAAGTTGTTAGAATCAAACTTCTGCCTCCTATTGTTAAAAAAAATTCCTTAATAGCATTGGCGTGGGCAATACACAGGGACAGAGCGCCAGGTGGCGCGGGCTTAGTGTAAATATTCCAGGTCGGCGCGAGTGATGAACTGGCTAAGCTCGCCAATGCCCAAACATATGTTTTTAATGATTTTCTGAGGAAATATTCTTCAGTAGAATTCTTGCCCTTATGCAAAAGGATGCCATCAAGGTGTTTTCAGGATATTTTACCGTTCACAGGTCACGGGAATAGTCCTCCAATGTACGGGATGAGGGATTGCAGGGATGGTGACAAAATGTTGTGTAATAGATGCCCCCTAAAGCATGAGGTCCGAGAGAGAGGAAGGGGTGAAATGCTTTATGAGAACGCGTTCAACTGAAAACACTGTCGTCAGAAGACCTATGAGTAAAAATACAACTGATATCTCTAACACATGATATGTGGTATGGGCGCAACCATCCATAAAAGAGTACAGAAATAATGAGATCCAAGGTATGGATGCATCCATCCAGTAGAATAAGGATCAACAAGTAGACTCAGGTATGGTCGCATCCATCCAATCAAAAGAGTCATGTAATAAGTCATAATAATCCACATAGAATCCGTAGCCTAGATTTCATCAGACAAAATCCAGGGTCTTGCGCTCCATCTCGACCCGAACATAGTACAATTTCAAGCATGCAAATATGTGAGCTGAAGTCTAACATGCAAGAACATCGTCTGATTACCAGCCAATGATGAAAGTTGTTAACAGACGCGAGAGAAACCACCAATAATGACAATGGCTCTAGAGGTACAAGAGGTACAATCCACAGAATGTGAACAGTGATATGGCGTCGAACACCCGCAGAATCATCCGATCGAAGGCCAATAATGAAAACCTTGCGTCGAATGCGAAGAACCTGCCATTGAGGCATGCAGGCTCCAAGGTACCTAAATGGATTCTCTAGATCAATTTCCTGGATAATGAGCTGAAGTCGACAGGAAGTGACCTTGATCGAAGGTGGGCCATAATGTTTCCCACATCATCGACACGAGACAGAGGAATATGATGTTTGTGAATCAAGACCAACAGAGAATTAGAGGGAGGTTGAAAACTTCAGAGGTAAACTTCTCTTGAACATATCGGTGGCACGACACTGGATTTGGAAGTATTTGACATCAAGGGATCTGAGGTCATGGTGACGCGGCAAAGAGTAGATGAACGGTCAAAAGAGATTACCCAAACCCATGGAGGAAAGCAAATAACGAGATGAGATGTCCCCAACCCGACACGAACGCAGACAAGTGCCATGTTCAAGAGCGACATACTGCCAACACGACTACAATATTGGTTCCATTTTCCCCCACCATTTCTAGCGAGTAACCCAATTATTTTTGAAAACAAGCTTGAAGGGGATAGCATATGCTTGCGATGTAAGTTTGTCCTTCGGAAAAATCCAACCTAGTACATTTTACGAGCCCTAGCAAGGAGGAACTCGAGTAACGTCATTTCGAAGGAGTCCGATGTCATCATACTTTAACGAGTCTAACAAAGGGAGAACTCGACATCTTTTCATGTTTAGAGAGTTTGAAAAGAAGGTGGAAAAGAAAACTCCAGCAGGTCACTTTTCGTAGGTAGTCTCACAGATCCGAAAAGGTAGAAAACTGTGTCTGAGAGAAACTCTTAGTCACAATCGGCTAAGGTATTCCTTTTTTCGTAAATAATCTATCCCAGCCCGAAAAAGGGGTAAATGTATACTGGATAGATATCGTTTCGCAGCCAATTTAACGAGTTCAAAACGACAAGCAACTCGGAAATCTTTTCAGTTTTAGAGAGTCATAAAAGAGCTGAAAGATGACTCCTCCTGGAGGAACGAGTGGTATGAAGGGTAGCAACTGGTTCCAGTAATGGTGGAACTGCTCAGAACAGGTAAAGGTCAAGAGGATGGCTAACAAGACCACTCATCACAGTGGTTCCTCAGGAATGGGTAAAACAACCAAGTGAAGGCATATGATCGGCCAAGCAAATAGTGACGATGGAGTGAGAAAACCAAGGCTCATCTAGAAAAAATAGGCTGATAAAATGGCAATCAAAAGAGGTAAATGGGAATGGTTTCATTTTTACACAAGCTTGAAATCGAAAAACTCTGCTTGAAGTTGGTTTCATTTTTACACAAGCTTGAAACAAAGATAAACTATGCTTGAAACTGGTTTCATTTTTACACAAGCTTGAAACAGAAACAAACTATGCTTGAAAAAGTAAGCATGCCCCCAGCATGGTGACTCAATTCGAGATACATGCCCCCCAAGCTTCAGTCCATATGAACAGCAGATGGAGTGAATGTTGAAATTACGAGATCAATATAAGGACTCGACTGGGATTTTACGAGATCTAATCAAAGAATCGAATTGAACAAGGACGTGTTTCATTGTTTTAACGAGGTTGACACATTAAAAGAACTATCCTCATGACATCTTGTTTCATTTTTTAAGGAGATTGAGACAAGATAACAAACTATGCTCTGACGACATTGTTATCATGATGAATAAGAAGTCATAGATTCTAAGAGGTTCGCCTCTAGTGGGAGAACAATATCTTGAAAATCAGGACCCAATGCCCCCAGCACACAATGTACTATGGCACCATCACTGAATGTGGGCACAGGATAGGTAGCCACATAATTAACCTGTGGTGGGGGATATACAACCGGCAGATAAAGACCCGGAAGGGACGATGGTGGACCAGATGTCACGTTGGGACCAAAGAATGAAAGCTGATCAATGGTCACGATCTATCCTTTGTGTGGGAAATGGATCACACGAAAGAGGGAGGAGACAACTGCCCCCATGACATAAGTATAATCACACCCCAAGAGAAAATTGAAGTCTAAGGGTCCTGGAACAACCATTACGTCTATATGGACGGTTTTCCCTCCCAAAGTAACAGGCAACTTCGGAAGGATCCCTAACGGTTGACTGGTTCCTCTGTTAAAAGCCAACAGATTCTGGGTAACAGGCATAAGAAGTGGAGAACCAAAATCTTACCAAGTAGTCGAAGATAGGATACTAACAGACATGCCTTCATCTATAATAGTGCTAGGTACGACCAGATCAAATTTTTGTACCGTTATCTCGAAAGGCACATAAGACGGAAGGTGGTATCCGGAGAATCAACTCCAATCAAAGGAAGCGATCAAACTACTTAGGGGGGATACCATCGAACTGAGATGGTTTTCCCCCGATGTTACTGTAGTAACAGGAGCACTCTCCTGGACTTCCATCATGGGAGTAGGGGGAGCATCTTCTTGCACTATAGGGACGGACGAATCTTTTGCCAATCTCGAGGAATCTGAAGAAACAAGAAGAACATGGGGGGGATGAGATCGACTCTCAACGGAAAATACCTGATGGACCACTGATGGGGTCAGGTTGACCGATCCAATGACCAATGTTTGGTGGGGAACATATTCTTGAATTTTAATTTCCGAGGGAGCGGGATTAACCAAGGATGACTCTTGACCAACCGTTGGATCAACTAGCAGAGGACTCGAAGAAAGTTTCTGGTAACCAGCTGGGAGGCAGGGTGCAGAAACAGTAGGGTTGTCCAACACTCTTTTGGCTTCATCCATATACAGACAAAGGTGAATGGGATGATGCCCTTCACACAACTTACAGGGATTGGTAATCTTGCCCTATTTTTTATAAGTCTTACCAGTGCTAGTCGAAGATGTGTCAATATGACTCCCAGAAGCCAAACTCAACGGTGGATGGCCGTCAGACCATGCGTCAAGTACCTTGGGAATACCAGGGCAGTCTCAAAGAAAATGGTTACCTTTGCAAAGCATGCAAGGGAATTTGACTTTCTGTGGAAGCGTGGATGGTTCCGCAAGGGAAAGCTTCTTAGGCGCAATAGTTGTATTATTAGCCTCTCGCTTATCTGACTTCTTCTTATTTGTATCCTTCTTCTTCTTCTTAGCCACCTGGTTACTGGAATGCAGACTTTCACCAGCAAAAGTAGAAGAAGAGGATGAAGAAATAGGCGAAGAAGGGGAGAGGTCCACCTTAGAAGAAACATGATGTTGTTCTAGTGGAGGAGATGGTTGTATGGTGGACGGAACACTCGGGACCACCGAGGTTGAAAATAACCATATAGGAAACCCAACAGTTAACCCAGGCAGGGAAAATGTTGCCATATAAGGAGCACCAACATTCCCAAAAGCAGGAAAAGGACCAGGATTCCCTTCGGAAGGGATTCCTGGGTTAGTGAACTCCGGAAACGTTGCCATCAAAAACAACTTTAAAACAACACCCTAAGGAAACTAACTTTAACCAAGAATATTTCGTGGGCAGTTGATTTTTAAGACATTGAAACAAAACTTTGTCATTTCATATTTTAAGAGTCGAGAAATAGGCAAAAGGTAACTCTATCACTTTTAGGTTGAAACGAGCATGAAAGGACAAGTGCTCGATGATATTTTCAAGTTTACGAAGTCGGTAAAGATTGAAAATGACTGCTCAGGTAGTCTAGGTAAAAGGGTGTACCAGGTTCCCGTGAACTACCATATACACCTTGGTAATAAAATGAGAGAAGAATTAACCAAGGACTTGACGTACGTGCAGGTAGTCTCCCCGAATGCTGTGTTCGGTGTATCATGCTTACAAGGCGGCAGACTCAGCTTCCTACGGATAAAATGATTGCAACCTAAAGGGGTATCCCTTTATATACTCAACGGTACGGGGATCACAAGTCCGTACTAGCGTTGTATAAAGCCAGATGGCGAGCGACAGCTGCTAGGTTTTAAGACGCCGGAACACGTCTCTAACTTAGACCACTAAATGTTTCTTCTAGTTTCAATGTTGCCTTAGGTTAATTGAAACAAATTTTAAGTTGATCTTGTATTTATGTTTCAATTCCAAGGTCCTACCGAATGTTAAATCTCGCAAATCCCTGAATGTAAGCTACATGCCATGAGACACCATTTCATTCAATGAAGAGCTATCTACGAGAGAGTTAGAGATTTCAAGCAATAGTTACAATAAATCACGCGAAAACATTCACTACAATGCCTGATGCAAGCTAATGAGACTGAAAAACTCTTCTCTAGAATTATATAATGCTAGAAACGTGAAAGATTTTTCAATTTTCACTATGTCGATCAAGAATGCAAAAGATTTTTTTTTTATTTTTCAATATATCAGAGCAAGTGCACTAAATGATATGAAAAATAAATGAAAACACCGATTTGAGAATAGTGAAGCGAGATTTGAAACAAAACAATTTCACTCAATTCAAAACAAGAACAACAATACTCAAATCAATGACGAAATCCCTCAAATCAAAGAGAAAATCTCAAAAGAGACTCAAACAAGCCGTGTAATCTAGGCCTGGAGTGACAAGAGTAAAACTGAACGAAAGAAAAGATAATCACTCAATTAACGCAATCACTCAAATGGATCCACAAAGCTGAATGAAAAGAAGCAAAAGCAAAGTTGACTGGGAAACCAAGGACCCGAAATTCCCACAGGAGGTTCAGCAGGTTGAAGCACCTAGAAGACCTAGGGCTAAAATGAAAAAATAACAGAAAAGGGAAAAAAACCAAAGGACAAGGGCTGATCTCAGTCAAAGATGACTCCAAAGCACTCAACAAGTCGGAAATACAACCCAGGATCAAAACTTAGGCTCAAAAACTCCAAAACCAAGAAAACCCCAAAACCTAACAGGGTTGGCGCGCCTATCTGGCCGTAATTGGCGCCAAACAGGGAATGGCGCGGGCTATAAATGAGAAACTCGTGCTATTCGGCGCTACTGTCAGCTGAATAACCATGCCAAGAGGGTTTTACTCAGGGAAAAGAAAAAAATTAACAAACATAGAGAGGTTTGATCTCCAGGGGGCTGAACAAGGACTTCGAACCAAGCAAGATAAACCAGAAAGGAAAACAAAAGCCAAAACACAACCTAAATGGAAGAAGGACTAACTCACACTGATCCCCAGTGGAGTCGCCACTTTTTTGACAAGGTAAATCCCCCAAATCATAGAGGTGATCCCACTAGCCCTAGAATGGGTCTAGCAACAAACAAAACACGCTACGATATTGATTCCTAGTTACAAAAGACAAAGTTGTGATAGATGGCCTACCTCAAGTCCTACGCTATTTTTGTCGTCGGAGAAGTGCTGCTTCCAGTTCCTCACTTGACAGATCACAATCCTTTCACTCACTGCGTCCAGACACCTGTACACATATAAAGAAAAATGACGGCAATACAACATAATAACCCAAGCATGTAACTGTCAATCAGTCGGAAAAGATTGAATCAAATTGCATTACACAAACAAGCAATACAACGATGGAACCAATAACATAGTCAAGCATATATTAAGATATGAATGAAAGATTACAACCGAGTTCCGATGTCGCGTTCTTCCTTCAGCAAGGCATCCAGCGGAGCGTGTCTCACAAAGATTTTCGGGAATTTGGACAAGGCTCTCTCTCTTACGGGGTTCTCCTTGGCTCTGCTCTCAATAGTCACTCAGCTATAGTTTTCTTCCCAAATGTTCAGCTAGCTATAAAATGGAGAGGGCAGGCTTTTGTAAAAGGAGAAGGAGAGGTTAGGATGCCTATAATCATGGGGGAGAGTCCTATCTCTCAGGAAGGTTCCATGAGAGGTGGAAAACCACTTCCTAATCAGGGAGATCCGGAGCCAAACAGCCCAACCTCTTTTTGATGATTCGTTCTGAAGTTGTTAGAATCAAACTTTTTCCTCCTATTGTTAAAAAACATTCCTTAATAGGATTGGCGCGAGAAATACACAGGGACAGAGCGCCAGGTGGCGCGGGCTTAGTGTAAATTTCCCAGGTCGTGCGCGAATGATGAACTGGCTAAGCGCACAATGCCCAAACATATGTTTTTAATGATTTTCTGAGGAAATGTTCTTCAGGAGAATTCTTGCCCTTATGCAAAAGGATGCCATCAAGGTGTTTTCAGGACATTTTACTGTTCACAGGTCACGGGAATAGTCCTCCAATGTATGGGATGAGGGATTGTAGGGACGGTGACAAAATGTTGTGTAACACCTCCCGATGGTATACAAATATGGGTGTGTTATGGTCGGTAGGTCGAGCTGGTTCACGACCTCTACTAAAATGAGGTTCTGTTAGCTTTGCTATCAAAAATGAATTGCAGTGGAGAACCCTTCACCCACATCTGCGAATGGAAGAGGTGCTCCCCCTCCTCTGGATCCTCGGGATCCTCCCTCTGGAGCTTGGTGGTGGCAACAATGGCACTGGGATTCGCATCAATGATCTTCTTCTCTTTTTCAGTGCCCTTGCCTGGTTTTGACTCAGTATCGGAACATGCGTCTGATTTGGGTGCCTTCAGTTCGGATACCAGGGACTATTTGGCCCGACACTCGATTGTGTTGTGAGTGGGGTTGTTATGAAATTCACACCACTTCCCCGTGTCCTTCTTTGGATTTGTGGTGTTTTTCTGAGTCGCCCCGTTTTGTCTTTTCCCCTTTTTCTGCGATTCTGGGGCGCCTTTCCCTGGCTTCGAATTCGCGGATCCAAAGTCTCGCTTCTTCTGCTTAAATTTCTGCTCGATCTTGGTGGCATGGCAATATGTTGTGCCAAGTGAGGTAATGTCAACGAACTCCATTTCCTCCTAAATGTATCTGTGCAAACAGCTACAGTACTTGAGCACCAAATGTCTCTCTGAAACTTTAATACCCAAATTTGTGTGCAGGGTATGGAACAAATTCGTCAGTTCATGCACATCTTGATCCCTTTTCTACCACAGCGTGGTCCATTGGATGTACTTTTCCTCATAGCTCCCCACAAGGTAATATTGTTTCTTGATGTCGTCTCAGAAAGAATTCCAAGTGGGTGCAGCTGAGAACAGACAGGGTTCCCTCCCATCATTCTTCTCACAGTAGGTTTCCCACCAGTATTTGACATGGGGGCCGACTTTGAGGAGTGCAAAAGTAATCTTCTCTTGGTTGGAGAAATCATGGACAGAGAAGTACCCTTCCAGAAAATTCAACCATATATATACAGCGTTTGCATCTATCTGGCCTTCAAATAAAATCATGTCAAAGTTGACCCATACCTTGAAAGGAGTGGTGCCTCTAGAGTGGTTGTTAAATGCATATGTGCTTGAAGTGGGAAGTCTTTGAAGGATATGGGAAAAGTTATCCATAATCGCGTCCCTTTGTTTCTCAAGGGCCTCCTCGAGAAATAATTTTATAGGATCTCCTGCATGCTCATCTTTCTTTTCTTCCACCATGGGAGGTAGTTGGGGTTTTTGAGGCTAATCTTGCAAGGTTTCAACCAAATCGAGCCCTAACTCCTTATACCCTGACCGCGTTGGGGAAATGAAAAGAAAAACAGAGAAAGAGCAGACCACTCTGATACCACTGATCCGGATTTATGCAGGAATGCAATAAAATACAAAAATAGACATAAACAAATAGATGCAGCGGAAATAAAACTTCATTTCATTAAAATCAAATGACTGAAATATGCTTACAGACATCATGGAAATAAACTAGCTAGGGCACTGGTAGCTTATCTCTAAGAAGAGATGTGGCAGCTACAGGCCTTTGACCTATGTTACAATGAGGCTCAAAGGCCTATTTATTGTTTAGAAACAATGGAAAACCCTAAACATCCAAAAACCTAACCCTAGGATATGAAGCGCCAAAACTATGGGCCCCATTTGGGTAAATTGGTACATCAACATCCTGGGGATGTAACTTTGGCATATGATCTTTGTTTGACATGCTCAATACCTCGTTACAAATATCTATCTAAGGAAAACAACTTTTGATGTGAGAAACATCAAAATAAATTCCATGTTGCTCCCAGTTATCCCAAAAAAACGTTGTTTAGGGCCTCAAAACGACTCCAAAAGTTCAGGACCCAAAAAACTGCTAAAAATAGTAAGTTGTGCTGAAACTGAAAAACTTAAAGAACTGATGGTGGCAGTCCAAATGGAATAGGTGGGTGGCCACCAATATCCACCTGTATCATATAGAATCTACATAAAGGAAGAACACCATATAGAAGTGAGTTGAGATGTCATATTTGACGAAAGTATTGCATTCAAGAAATCTAAGGAACTTCCCATGGACTTGATGATGAACAACTTCCAATATTTGAAGAAGAAGTTGACAGGTAATAAGAAGAATCTCAACATGAAGATGAGGGTCCTGTTGAAGCCTAGAAAATCTCTGCTTCAAACATCGGGGAAAACCACCCGGTTGGGACCTTAAGACAGCTCCTTTTCCGTTTGGTATGGTGGCTCCGACTGGATTTAAAGGACCAGTTTCCTTATAACTAAATGGATTGGTTTGAATGGGTGGAAATGGGACTAAATTAACTGAAATAAAACTATCTAATTTAAACTAAATATTGGTAAAGAAATTCTAACACTAACCCGAGTAATTATATGTGAATACAACTCAAGATTGTTCCAATTTAACAATAACCATGAAAATGTATTATTATTTAAATTGAAATATGCAGAAACAAATAAAGATAACTCTGTTTAAGAAATTAAATAGAGTTGTATTAGCATATTGCATTCATCATTGTATACCATCTATATATACTTATGAAAGATAACGTTTCAATTATACTCAGAAATGATATATAAAAGGAAGTGTTGTGAAAACAAATATACATAAATGATAGCAATTTTAAAGCGAATATAATAAGACAAAAGGAAATCAACAGTGAACAAATAGAAATACCTTGTTCATCTTGAAGACTTTCAAATGCAATCTGATACTCTAATCCAGTAACTCTGATGCAAAATCAAATTCCAAGGTACAGAAATGCAACACTTCAAAGATAATTCCGCATGAAAATCACCAGATGTGATCCTTTTAAAAAATATATAAGACAATGGAGTACAGAAATGCAATCTCCAAGTCAAAAATATTAAGATCCAGGACCCTTCTCTAAATGCATGAGAAGGGTTTAAATACTACTTAACTAAATCTAAAAATAGTCTTATTACAAAAATTAAGGATTTGGTTCAATGACCGTCCTTTTCCTAGGCTAAAATACAGTAAAATTAAAACTAAATCTAACTATCTATGAAATTTATCTTTAAACTTGCAGGCATCTAGCATAGTTTTGAGAAGATGCGGTTGGCCGACTTCAGAATTCAACTGTCCTGAAAAGACAGAGTCGGCAAGGGTAGGCGCAATCTTCTCTGTAGCATTGATGATACAATTAAGCACGCTGTGCTGACTGTGTGGCTTCACTAAGTACATCCAGTATGAGTCCCAATTTAATCTTGTCAGCCCTTGGATTGATCTTGCTCTTTCTTCTGCCTTTTGTCTCCATTCTGTTTGCAGTTGATGTGCCTGTGGGAGATATCCTAGAACAGTTTCTGGAATCAAATTAGCTTTGTGTAAATTATCATTTACACAATCAGTAAGAGTGTTTGCCGCTGTAGCCGCCTCTTCTGCTGCCTTTTCTGCCCTTCTGATTTGTGCATCCCAGTTATTGAACAGTATTTCTTTATGGTTTTCATTAACAATGGGTGCACCATCTTTTCTGCCTTCTTCTGTCTTTTGCCATGCCAGATAATCATTTATCTTTTCATTAATCAAATCATAATCATTTCGTAAATCTACGACATGATTTGTGATTTTATCGCTCTCTTGGCACAAAGAATTCCATTGCAAGATTTTTTGGCAGAAAACTTCCTCTTGTTGTAGTAGTTGATTGTTCAAAGAGATAGTTTCTGAAATGAATTCTGGAAGCTTAGGATCATCTTTATGCTGATCTTGGATAATCTGTATTTGTTTGTCTTTATCAACCAAGCTTTTTTGATGTCCTATTTGCATTTCTTGAAGTTGTTGTTGTAACTCTTCAAGTTTCAATTGTGCTTCCTTATTGGCCTGTACCTGTTGCAATTGCTGTTGTAGAGCTTTTACCTGTTCTTCTTTTTCATTCAACAAAAGTTGTATCTCAAATGCTTTATCAATTGTTGCAGAAGCATAAGCTCCTGTCATTTGAGATAACTTAGTGAGATTATGAGTAGGTTCTGTGGCAGGATCTTTCCACAAAACATCTACTTGTTCTGGTTCAGTAGCAATTGCACTTTCTAATTTTCTCTTTTTCCTCTGTCTTTTCACTACTGCTTTGTATTTTGGGCTGTAGAATACATCTAGAGGAGGAATTTCCTCCACATTAAGTACAATTTCGGAGGATGGTGTGATTGGTATGTGCTCCGTTACTGCGACTGTGCTGCTTGTTCCTATGTTCAAAACTTTGGTTGTCTGGACAGGGGTCTGTACATTCTGTCCTTCTACATTAATCAATTGGTTGAAGGTTTCCCATTCTTTGTCTAATTCAATAATGACTGGCTGTTGCTGTACATTGGTTGGAGGAGGATTTGTCTGTTGAGAAGTCAAAATTTGCTGTTGAGTAAGTTCTTTTGATTGTGAAGAATCTTTAATGGATTATTCCATTTTATCTTCCTTTTCATTAGACTTATTGGAATGTTCAGAAACTCTGTCAAATTTTGATTTAGATTTATCTGTACTTGAACTGCCGTTAAGACTAACACTAGGAGTTTGCTCCCTTGCGGGCTCTAAGCGTAGATTTTCCAAAGGAATAGGAGTTAGTCTTCTTTCTCTATAAAGCTTGAATTCCTGAAATTCCTCTGGAGATAACTGCGCTTGAGCTGAATTCAAAACTTATTTGAATGAATTTCTTGCTTGGAACATATCATCAAAAGGATCCTGTTCCCCGAAAAATTCCCTTACTTTGATTGCATTGGTAAAATTCTTAATAATATCATTTGGGTCGAATAATCTTCTCGAAAATTTGAACAGATGTAGGCATGTAATGTTGCCTATCTCTTGAAATGCATGACCAATATCGAACAGTGAAAATGTTCCACATTTTACGGGAAATTGTGGCCAAATGCCTTTTTTCTTCTCTTTTAAATCTTTTTTTATACCTCCCTGGCCACAGGTCTGATAAGCAATTTCCCGAGCTACAAGTCTATCTGGAACATATAGGGGTAAAACATGGGGAGAAGCATAACTTCCAAAAACCCTAATATAAGTGAACAATTCTTCTCCAAACCATCTCGCGACGGGGAGAATATCAACCTCAGTTTCTGGGGATAACCTTGGGGCATCCTTATTATGCAATGTTCTGTAGAATGGCAGCATTATTCCATGACAAATTTGGTAAAAATGGGGGACAAACTTAGACTCCCATAGTTCTTTATGGTACACATGAATAGGCAAAGGATCGTGGATAGTCCATTGCCAACCCATCATAGGGAATTTAGAGACATAACAGATAGCATCCATGACATAAGAAGATAAATAAAAAGGCGGATAAACCCGCTGAGAAACATTTCGTTTGGACCGGTAGTGAAAAATAGCAGTGGTCAAATTATCAGATAGGATTTTGGCCCAGTCTACAATTGTAGAATTAACGACCGCATTCAACAAAGGAAGCCATTCGGGTAAGATCATATTTATGTTAGGCTTTCCAAAAAGCCTGCATAACATGGCAGCAGTAAAACAATAAGGAGAGGTAAGTGAACCCGTGTTGTACATACCTTGTTTGTTTTTCTTCAATGGTTCACTTCTTTTGGTCCACTCCTTTGTGCATTCTGCCAAATTTGCATGTTCTCTGGAAAAATCTTCCATGAATTGTTTGTTGTAAGTCGCCTGAGGTTCTGGCAACTTATACATTAGTCTCAGATCTTCTGTGGTGAATGACCCGATTAGCTCTTCAGATGGAGTTCTGAATTGTCTGTCTGAAATATCGGTGCTGTCCAGCACCCATTTCACCATGTCCGTATATGGGAGAATCCTTGGCCTTGCCGCTATCCTATGGAGAAATGAACAAGCCAGTTCTTTGAGGGTTGCTTCAGATGTATTACTAGAACCTGCTGTAGCCACAACTTTCATCACCACAGGATTTTCTTCTTCTAACAGATTATACATTCCTTCCCAAGTGGATATACCGACATCCTTATTACAAGCGGTGTCTGCATACAGCGAAGCCATTTCTCTGTTTTCAGAATTCGAGCTCTTCTCCTTCTTACCCACAGTGTTTAGTGAAAGCTTTGTATAGACGTTTTCTCCTTCGTGCTTGTGTTTTACGAGTAAATGAGAGTAATGGCATAAGAAAGGTGATGAGACTGTTTTAAATGTGAAGGCGGATGAAATATAATATTTTAATCGTGAAACGACTTTCAATCAAAACAAAATCTCATTTACCATTAATTGTCAATCCAATCATTTAATTTTAATCATTAAAGCGCATAACAGATTTGATATATGGGAAGATTGCCTTTGGACAACGCGCCTACATGAATCTGTGACATTGCGATCTGCGATTTGCTGCGCAATATCGCAATGTCGCAATATTGCAATATCGCAAAATGAAGCCATCGCAGTTATGTAAAATAGCACAAAAGTGGAAATTACGCAATAGCGGAAAAGCGCACATCGCCAAATCTCGCAAAAGCGCAAAATTGAAAATAGTGCAAAAGGTATTCATTAATCACTTCTGTTTTCTGCGCTATGCGATCTGCAACCAATACGTTTATTGTATAGGCTTTTGGGATCGCATTATCGCAAAATCGCATTTTCAGTTTTATAAAAGATATATACCATTTTGCTATGGATGCGCTATTTTGTTTAAAGAGCAATTTTATTGTAATTTATCATAAAATTAAGTGTTTCTTAATGTTCTTTCTAAGGAATTTCTGTAAGTTTATGATAGAAAGTTTTATTTGAAAAGGAAAACAAATCCTAATTGATTTTTTGGATTTTTTAACTAAGGGTCCCCATTTATTTAGTATTATTACTAATATTAAATAAAAGGGGGGTTGTTGCTGGTCACAACAATTGGCGATTCACTGAAAGAAACAGTTATCTCTGAAAAAATAAACTGAACATTCTATCTTTAGTAAGTAAATATTTTTAAAGATAATGAAAACTATCTTAGGATAATTCAAATAAAATGTAACTATGAAAAAGAAATAAAAATCATTTCATAATTTCTTTCTAATTCCTTAAGAATAAAAACATTTTGGGTTATTTCAAGCTTTGATTAGTGTCAATAATGAAATAAGTGGATCTCTCCAAGTTTTGGTTTTATAATATACTCTATTGCCATAGGTATTGCCTCTGCTGCCAGCAAACATTCATAGTCTCGACAGGGTTACCTTTAAACCATTAACCATTCATTGTCCCATCCAACTAAAATTATGACTTTTTAAAAGATAAATTCATAAGACTTATTATCTCATGTTTTTTGTCTTTTATTTATTTTTTATTTTAAGAGCCATTGCTCTGGTTTGGTAGCCAGTTAATAACAATGCCATTCACTAGTTATAATTAAACTGATCAAGCTGGCTCGTGATGAGACCCCTTGTCTTATATTTATAAGCCATTACCCTGTTTTGGTATGCAGTATTGGTAATGTTAGTTTTATTACTTTTTATGAACATGGTAAGTCGGCTCATAACGAGACCTCTTATCTATTTAAATTTTCATATAATTTCTTAGAATTTCATTCTAAAAAATCACAACTTAAATGGATGGGGTGAAATAGTTTTATCCTTAAGAATCAATGGATGACAATTTTCAGAGTTTTTTGAGTTCCAAAACTTTTGAAAAATCTTTACTTTTACAGATAACCTTTCTCTGCTCAATAAACCTACGATGATTTACATTCTTCTCAAGTTTTCAAAAGATCATGCAAATGATTGGAATAATCTTTCAAGGTTTAACGTCTTATTTTAAACTATTCAAAAATTGTGATCATTACTTTAAAAATTCTTATTTACACAAAATAAATATTTATAATATTCTTCCGAAGAAATTTTCTTAAATAGTAAACAGTCAATCAGAGACTCATTAACAACCTTTATTTGCAAAAACAAAAACAATCAAAATTCTGCAGAAAGGAATATGTACAGTTAAGAAGGGGTTACCTCCTTATGAAAAAAATTTCTTCAAGATAAGCCCATTTACAGGAAGAGATTCTCTCTTACCTGTTAGATCTTGGAGTATGAATGTATTTGAGCCTATCTTCTCAACGATCTGAAATGGTCCAAGCCACATTTTCTGAAATTTGGTATGTTTACCTTTTTCTTCGTGTGCTTTATCCCATTTCAAAACAAGATCACCAATTGACAAATTTTTTGAGCCGGTAGAACTTGCATCAAAAGAAGATTTTACAAGCTGTTGATGTTTTTCATGAGTAATTTTTGCTTTATCCCTATCTTCTTCTAATTTAAGGATTTGATCATATCTCAGTTGAATGGATGAAGAAGGATTTTCTTCAATAAAATGCACTAGGGCTAATGATGGAAGAGTTAAATTTGATGGTATCACAGCTTCTTTTCCATAAACCAAATTGAAAGGTGAGGTCCCTATTGAAGCTTTTTCAGTGATACGATCAGCCCATAATGCAAAGATTAAAGACTTGTGCCAATTCTTTTGATTTTGATCAATGGTCCTTTTAATGATTTTGATAAGGTTTTTGTTAGTGGATTCAGCCAAACCATTACCTTGTGGATAATAATTTGTTGAATATTTTAATTTAAAACCTCTTTTGACTGCAAATTCTATTAAACTATTTCCAGAGAAGTAAGATGCATTATCAAAGACTAGAGCGTTAGGTACACCAAACCTAGTTATGATGAATTGATCTATGAAATCAATAATTGCATCAGAATTGGCTACCTTCAACGGGATTGCCTCTACCCATTTTGTAAAGTAATCAGTTGCAGTAAGGATGTACTTGTGCTGTTTGGAAGAATGAGGTACTATCTCACCAATAATGTCAAGCCCCCATTGTTCAAATGGTTGCTCAATAGTCACTGGTTGCAAAGGAAAAGATGGTTTCCTTTGTCTTCCACTTGCAGTTTGACAAATTCGTCACTTCCTTACGTAATCATGCGTATCTTTAAAAAGGGTAGGCCAGTAATAACCAGCACGAATTATTTTGTGAGCTGTGGTATCAACTCCAAAATGACCTCCTGCTGGTCCATCATGCAACTCCTGCAAAACCTTTTCAGCTTCAGTCTTTTCAAGACATCTTAATAAAATTGAATCATAATTTTTCCTAAATAACACATTATCAATGATCTCATATTTAATAGCCTTTAACCTTAAAGCGCGTTTACTCTTATAGCTGAGATTAGAAGGAGCATACCCATTTTTCAAGTAATAGATAAGATCAACATACTGAGATCCGGAATTTGTAACATTTATCTGACTTACTTGAATATCTTGATTTGAATCTTGATTTTCTGGTATGTTATGAGCTCCTGCCAATAATCTGAAAAAACCTTGTCCTCTAACAATCTTAGCTGGTTTAATATCAATATCATATTCTTGCAAGGTTGTTACCCAGTTAGCTCTCTTTTCTCCTACTTCTTTTTGAATTAATAATTGCCTCACTGCAGAGAATGGGACAATGATTTTTGTATGTGTCTTCAAGAGAAAAGTTTTAAAATGTTTGATTGATTTAAATACAGCAAAGGCTTGTTTTTCAACATCGGAATAATTAAGCTCAGCTCCTTGCAGATTTGAACTAAAGAAAGAAATTGGTGCTTCGATTTCTTGATCATTGAGTTGTGTTAAAACGGTTGCATAGGATGTTTCAGTGGCCAGAGTATACAAAGTAAAATCTTTAGAAAAATCCGAGGTATTCAATGTTGGTGCATTAATGATCGCTTGTTTGATTGCCTCAAAAGCTTCTTTCTCTTTATGCGCCCATTTGAATATTGAATTCTTCTTGATCATATTTTGCATAGGTAAAACAATAAAAGAAAAATCAGGAATAAATCTTTTAACAAAATTGATCTGTCCAAGAAATGATTGCATGGATTTTTTGTTATGTGGTAAAGAAATATCAGAAATTTCTTTCACTCTATCTGGATCAATATATATGCCATCTTTTGACACAACAAATCCTAAGAGTTTTCCTTCATCTAAAGCAAAGAAAGATTTCTTCAGATTTAAGGAAATACCAAACCTTCTACATCTTTCAAATATTTGTTTTAATTCATGTAGATGATTGGCTCTCTTTTTTGAAAATACTGTTATGTCATCAAGATAAACAACAACTGATTTATTGATCAGACCTTTGAATGCTATGTCCATGGCTCTTTGAAAAGTTTCTCCTGCATTTATTAGACCAAAAGGAATTTTCTGATAAGCATAAGTTCCCCATTTTGTTCTGAAAGTTGTTTTCAATCTGTCATCTGGATGAACTAAAACTTGATTATAGCCCGAAAATCCATCGAGAAAGGACATAAGTTCAGAACCAGCTACCTTTTGAAGTATTTGTTCCATGGTTGGCAATGGGAAATTTTCTTTTAGAACATGCCTTGTTTAAATTTCTGAAATCAATACAGATTCTTATATCACCATTCTTCTTCCTTACAGGTACCATATTGGAAACCCAATTGGAGTGCTTGACTGGAAAAATGATTTTGGCTTTCAAAAGTTTATTAAGTTCTGATTTGATTTGACTTTCGAGATTTGGATGGATCTTTCTCAACTTCTGTTGAACAGGTTTAATATCAGGAAGCATTGGAATTGTGTGTTGAATAACCGAAGTATCATACGTTTTTAGATCATCATAATTCCAAGCAAAAACGTTTTTATACTTGTTCAGTAGTTTAATGAACGCATTCCTTTCCTCTGGTGTTAAATTGAGTCCTAAGTTAACGTTTTGAGGTTTAGAATCAGAACCAAGATTTACTAATTCAAACTTCAAGGTAGAGCTTTGAAGTTTAGTATTAGTGACTTTCTTGAACCTGTCTTTAATGTCATATAAATCCTCTAATTTAATAATAGGTTTTGGAATGGGATTTTCATTACCTTTTGAAGCAATTTGTAAATCATGATCATCTTTGTCAATAATTTGTTCATCATATGATTTCTCTGAAGTCATGAAATTTAGAATATCTTGATCATGATAGAATACTCTCCAATTTGTAACATTATCTGGGACAGATGGACGAAAAATCAATTCTACAGAAAACCTATCAGGATTGCAATCTTCAGCAGGTAGGAGTTTAGATACAACATTAGCTAACAAGTCAGCTGATGTATTCTGATTCCTAGGAATAGGAGAAATATTGAATGCTAAAAAATGAGTGGTGAGGTCTTGTACTAGGGTTTGATAGTGTTTAAGATGTCCTGAAAGGCAATGAATAGTATTCCTAACTTGTTTAATGACAATTTCGGAATCACCAAAAACTTTCAAGTATTTAACATCTAAACCTATAGCTTTATAAAGTCCTTGAACCAAGGCTTCATATTCTGCGGTATTATTAGTACACTCAAATTCTAATCTACATGACAGCATGGTTTTCTCCCCATTTGGATCAATTAAAATGCATCCAGCTCCAGCTCCATCACTAGACTTTGATCCATCAAAATATAACGACCAAAATAAAGACTTATCTATTGGCTTATCTACAATTACATCAGAAATATTTACAATTCTGGAAGAATCAGATTGTGAAAAATTTTCCATTTGAGAAACAAAAGTATTTACAGAAAAAGGTGATTGAGGAGCTTCGAAGTTTCCAAGAAATGATTTAGCAGAATAACCTCCAAGAATATTGTTATTGAATGCCACAGGCTCATTAGGTTGTCCGAATTCAGTGACAGTGTGCGTCATATGTTTTTCTCGTTCAATTTTAATTTGATTTGGTTCCATTTGTAGGGAAGCCACATATATGAATAATCAGTTGAGATATAACCATTAAGTTTCGCAGACCAGTCCCTACTCAAGATTAATCCATAGAATTCAAGAATATCAGCAATCAAAATATCAATTCTTTGGACAATCTTAGGATCAGAAGCTAATCTGATAGTAACTGAATTGATTTCTCCCACAACTTGAACTTTAGAGCGATCCAATTGAACGATATGAACTGCTGATTTCTGTGGTTCGATATTCAATTTAGCACAGACAGAAGTAGGCATTATATTGGAGGAGGGTCCAGAATCAATCAAACAACTGTGCAGATTTTTTTTGTACATCTCATAAGTCAGAAGAAAAGGAGGAGTTTGAGAATTTGACTTTTCCCCAATGAGCATAGTATCAGTAGCATCTACCTCATCTAGTGGCTTACCAGTTCCCCTAGCTGCTTTTGCAACTACACCGCTTGGTAAAGGAGCAATTGGTGTAGCGTTTAATTCTTTCAATAACAACTTTTGCTGGTGTTTTAGTTTGCTGAGTTCATGTAAGGAAATGTTAGCTTTGATCTTTTTCATGTCCTCGACAATGTTGTATTCCATAGAATCTGACACTACTAAAGTCTTTGTTGTTGATGTAGGAGGATTAGAAGAGGATGGCTGATTTTGAGTAGGTAATGGAGAAGTTCTCTTTACAAGGGATTTGTCTTTGGTACTTGGAGTTGTAATTTTATTTTTAGGAACTGTTTCCACTGGTTCCGATATAGATTTACTCCTAGTACTTACAGGCATAGCTTCTTCACTATCAGAATTAGGGAGAATAAAATCCCACATTCCATTCAATTCAGTTATTTCTTCATTCTCATTTTCCTCATCTGATACTAGAGATGTATCTTCTTCTTCTTCCTCTTCCTCTGATTCTGCATTAGTGATTGCATTAAGAGGTTTAGATTCAACTTGGTTTCTTCTGAAATTTCGGAATGGTTTCTTGGTAGAAGTTTCAGCTACTTGTTTTTTAATTTCAACCATTTCATTTGACATGGTTTTAATAACTTTTTGTAAACCTTCCATGTCGTATGGATCTTTGGCCTTTTTCTTTGAATCATCTTTGAAGCTGAATTTCTTTTATTTCCTTTCCTCGATAGCATTTTTCTTTTCCAGAGAAGTAATTCGTTTTTCCACTGCAATAGCTTCTTTCATATTCTCAGCTAACGTAGGCTTTGCAACTCTGTCTACGAAAATTGCTATGTTTGAGGGTAAGGCAGTTATGTACCATTCAATTCTGACTTGTTCACTGGGCTGTTAATCTGTGTGAATTTTTTTCAAGAGTTTGTTGAATCTAGCGTTGAATTCTTTAATGGGTTCCTTGGGTTCTATCTTCAAATTTGAGAGGTCATTGAGTAAAGTTGCTATTGATCGGTTGTCTCCAAATTTGGTTAAAAAATGATCTGCAAAAATGTCCCAACTTGTTATGGATCCTGATGGTAATGAAAAGTACCATGATCCTGCTATTTTTTGAAGAGTATAAGGGAATAGTCTAACTACAACATCTTCATGTGTGACTCCATTCAAATTAATAGCCAGCATAAAGTTATTGATATGTTCTTCAGCTTGAATGTTAAGATCTGGGCTAAACTTTGGAAGCCATTTTCCAGGATTGTCTGGTAAATCATGTAAAGGTGCAGCCATGTTGACTGCCCCTGGAGTAGCACATGGTCTAGCCATTATTGGAACAACTATTGGAGGGGTAGTAGAAATTGGTGGTCTTTGAATAGAAGTTGTTGGAATAGATGATGTTGAGATTGATGAGGATTGAGCGGATGATGATTGAGGAGATGATATGGAAACAACTGTACTTCGTTGAGTTAGGATTTCGGAAACAGGTATTTGAATATTAGATGTTGAACTTATATCACTTACTGATTCCGATTGAGTTTTTCTTGTCTTACTTCTACTAGGTAAAGGGAATTATTTCGGAGAAATACCAAGTTTTTCACTTTGAAGCCTAGTAAGAGGTTTGGAAGAAACAAATTTTGAAGTTACACTACCTTCAGATATTTCAGACTCTTCTAGAGATAATGAGAATCCTTTCAATTTATGAATTAAATCTTGAACTTCGGGAGACTCAGGATGCTGATTGTCTGAATGTTTTGAGATTTTGGTAGTGGGTGTCTGAATATTTTCTGCAATTTCTTCTCTAGGATTTTGAATTTCAGAAGAAAATGAAGAAGTTAATGAGGGTGTTTTGCTCTCAGAATGGCTTGTGGATAAAGATTTACTTGCCATTCATAGCTCAGGCCCTCCTTCTAGCGCCAAAAATGTTGAAGCCTAAAAAATCTGTGCTTCAAACATCGGGGAAAACCACCCGGTCGGGACCTTAAGACAGCTCCTTTTCCGTTTGGTATGGTGGCTCCGACTGGATTTAAAGGACCAGTTTCCTTATAACTAAATGGATTGGTTTGAATGGGTGGAAATGGGACTAAATTAACTAAAATAAAACTATCTAATTTAAACTAAATACTGGTAAAGAAATTCTAACACTAACCCGGGTAATTATATGTGAATACAACTTAAGATTGTTCCAATTTAACAATAACCATGAAAATGTATTATTATTTAAATTGAAATGTGCAGAAACAAATAAAGATAAATTTGTTTAAGAAATTAAACAGAGTTGTATTAGCATATTGCATTCATCATTGTATACCATCTATATATACTTATGAAAGATAACGTTTCAATTATACTCAGAAATGATATATAAAAAAGAAGCGTTGTGAATACAAATATATATAAATGATAGCAAATTTTAAAGCGAATATCATAAGACAAAAGAAATCAGCAGTGAATAGATAGAAATACCTTATTCATCTTGAAGACTTTCAAATGAAATCTGATACTCTAATCCAGTAACTCTGATGCAAAATCAAATTCCAAGGTACAGAAATGCAACACTTCAAAGATAATTCCGCATAAAAATCACCAGATGTGATCCTTTTTAAAAATGTATAAGACAGTGGAGTACAGAAATGTAATCTCCAAGTCAAAAAATATTAAGATCCAAGACCCTTCTCTAAATGCATGAGAAGGGTTTAAATACTACTTAGCTAAATCTAAAAATAGTCTATTACAAAAATTAAGGATTCGGTTCAATGACCGTCCTTTTCCTAGGCTAAAATACAGTAAAATTAAAACTAAATCTAACTATCTATGAACTTGATATTTAAACTTGCATGCATCTAGCATAGTTTTGAGAAGATGCGGTTGACCGACTTCAGAATTCAACTGTCCTGAAAAGACAAAGTCGGCAAGTGTAGGCGCAATCTTCTCTGTAGCGTTGATGATACAATTAAGCGCATTGTGCTGACTGTGTGGCTTCACCAAGTACATCCAGTATGAGTCCCAATTTAATCTTGTCAGCCCTTGGATTGATCTTGCTCTTTCTTCTGCCTTTTGTCTCCATTCTGTTTGCAGTTGATGTGCCTGTGGGAGATATCCTGGAACAGTTTCTGGAATCAAATTAGCTTTGTGTAAATTATCATTTACAAAATCAGTAAGAGTGTTTTCCGCTGTAGCCGCCTCTTCTGCTACCTTTTCTGCCCTTCTGATTTGTGCATCCCAGTTATTGAACAATATTTCTTTATGGTTTTCATTAGCAATGGGTGCACCAGCTTTTCTGCCTTCTTCTGTCTTTTGCCATGCCAGATAATCATTGATCTTTTCATTAATCAAATCATAATCATTTCGTAAATCTACGACATGATTTGTGATTTTATCGCTCTCTTGGCACAAAGAATTCCATTGCAAGATTTTTTGGCAGAAAACTTCCTCTTGTTGCAGTAGTTGATTGTTCAAAGAGATAGTTTCTGAAATGAATTCTGGAAGCTTAGGATCATTTTTATGCTGATCTTGGATAATCTGTATTTGTTTTTCTTTATCAGCTAAGCTTTTTTGATGTCCTATTTGCATTTCTTGGAGTTGTTGTTGTAACTCTTCAAGTTTCAATTGTGCCTCCTTATCGGCCTGTACCTGTTGCAATTGCTGTTGTAGAACTTTTACTTGTTCTTATTTTTCATTCAACAACAGTTGTATCTCAAATGCTTTGTCAATTGTTGCAGAAGCATAAGCTCCTATCATTTGAGATAACTTAGCGAGATTATGAGTAGGTTCTGTTGCAGGATCTTTCCACAAAACATCTACTTGTTCTGCTTCAGTAGCAATTGCACCTTCTAACTTTCTCTTTTTCCTCTGTCTCTTCACTACTGCTTTGTATTTTGGGCTGTAGAATACATCCAGAGGAGGAATTTCCTCTACATTAAGTACAATTTTAGAGGAGGGTGTGATTGGTATGTGCTCTGTCACTGTGACTGTGCTGCTTGTTCCTATGTTCAAAACTTTGGTTGTCTAGACAGGGGTCTGTACATTCTGTCCTTCTACATTAATCAATTGGTTGAAGGTTTCCCATTCTTTGTCTAATTCAATAATGACTGGCTGTTGCTGTACATTGGTTGGAGGAGGATTTGTCTGTTGAGAAGTCAAAATTTGCTGTTGAGTAAGTTCTTTTGATTGTGCAGAATCTTTAATGGATTCTTCCATTTTATCTTCCTTTTCATTAGACTTATTGGAATGTTCAGAATCTCTATCAGATTTTGATTTAGATTTATCTGTACTTGAACTGCCGTTAAGACTAACACTAGGAGTTTGTTCCCTTGCGGGCTCTAAGCGTAGATTTTCCAAAGGAATAGGAGTTAGTCTTCTTTCTCTGTAAAGCTTGAATTCCTAAAATTCCTCTGGAGATAACTGCGCTTGAGCTGAATTCAAAACTTCTTTGAATGAATTTCTTGCTTGGAACATATCATCAAAAGGATCCTGTTCCCTGGAAAATTCCCTTACTCTGATTGCATTGGTAAAATTCTTAATAATATCATTTGGGTCGAATAATCTTCTCCAAATTTTGAACAGCTGTAGGCATGTAATGTTGCCTATCTCTTGAAATGCATGACCAATATCGAACAGTGAAAAATTTCCACATTTTACGGGAAATTGTGGCCAAATGCCTTTTTTCTTCTCTTTTAAATCTTTTGTTATACCTCCCTGGCCACAGGTCTGATAAGCAATTTCCCGAGCTACAAGTCTATCTGGAACATATAAGGGTAAAACATGGGGAGAAGCATAACTTCCAAAAACCCTAATATAAGTGAACAATTCTTCTCCAAACCATCTTGCGACGGGGAGAATATCAACCTCTGTTTCTGGGGATAACCTTGGGGCATCCTTATTATGCAATGTTCTATACAATGGCAGCATTATTCCATGACAAATTTGGTAAAAATGGGGGACAAACTTAGACTCCCATAGTTCTTTATGGTACACATGAATAGGCAAAGGATTGTGGATAGTCCATTGCCAACCCATCACAGGGAATTTAGAGACATAACAGATAGCGTCCATGACATAAGAAGATAAATAAAAAGGCGGATAAACCCGCTGAGAAACATTTCGTTTGGACCGGTAGTGAAAAATAGCAGTGGTCAAATTATCAGATAGGATTTTGGCCCAGTCTACAATTGTAGAATTAACGGCCACATTCAACAAAGGAAGCCATTCGGGTAAGATCATATTTATGTCAGGCTTTCCAAAAAGCCTGCATAACATGGCAGCAGTGAAACAATAAGGAGAGGTAAGTGAACCCGTGTTGTACATACCTTGTTTGTTTTTTTTCAATGGTTCACTTCTTTTGGTCCACTCCTTTGTGCATTCTGCCAAATTTGCATGTTCTCTGGCAAAATCTTCCATGAATTGTTTGTTGTAAGTCACCTGAGGTTCTGGCAACTTATACATTAATCTCAGATCTTCTATGGTGAATGACCCGATTAGCTCTTCAGATGGAGTTCTGAATTGTCTGTCTGAAATATCGGTGCTATCCAGCACCCATTTCACCATGTCCGTATATGGGAGAATCCTTGGCCTTGCCGCTATCCTATGGAGAAATGAACAAGCCAGTTCTTTGAGGGTTGCTTCAGACGTATTACTAGAACCTGCTGTAGCCACAACTTTCATCACCACATGATTTTCTTCTTCTAACAGATTATACATTCCTTCCCAAGTGGATATACCGGCATCCTTATTACAAGCAGTGTCTACATACAGTGAAGCCATTTCTCTATTTTCAAAATTCGAGCTCTTCTCCTTCTTACCCATAGTGTTTAGTGAAAGCTTTGTATAGACGTTTGCTCCTTCGTGCCTGCGTTTTACGAGTAAATGAGAGTAATGGCATAAGAAAGGTGATGAGACTGTTTTAAATGTGAAAGCAGATGAAATATAATATTTTAATCGTGAAACGACTTTCAATCTAAACACAATCTCATTTACCATTAATAATCAATCCAATCATTTAATTTAATCATTAAAGCGCATAACAGATTTGATATATGGGAATATTGCCTTTGGACAACGCGCCTACATAAATCTGCGACATTGCGATCTGCGATTTGCTGCGCAATATCGCAATGTCGCAATATCACAATATTGCAAAACGAAGCCGTCGCAGTTATGTAAAATAGCGCAAAAGCGGAAATTGCGCAATAGCGCAAAAGCGCACATCGCAAATCTCGCAAAAGCGCAAAATTGAAAATAGCACAAAAGGTATTCATTAATCACTTCTATTTTCTGCGCTATGCGATCTGCGACCAATACGTTTATTGTATAGGCTTTTGGGATCGCATTATCGCAAAAGCGCAAAATCGCATTTTCAGTTTTATAAAAGATATATACCATTTTGCTATGGATGCGCTATTTTGTTTAAAGAGAAATTTTATTATAATCTATCATAAACTTAAGTGTTTCTTAATGTTATTTCTAAGGGATTTCTATAAGTTTATGATAGAAAGTTTTATTTGAAAAGGAAAACAAATCCTAATTGATTTTTTGGATTTTTTAACTAAGGGTCCCCATTTATTTAGTATTATTACTAATATTAAATAAAAAGGGGGGGTTGTTGCTAGTCACAACATGCTCATAGCTTCAAATAGCCTCCCCGGCCCATTTGGTGTTTCCTATGCTTCTGTACACTTTATTTGTTTCCTTCAAAGTTTCTGGAGCCTAGAAATTTTCAAGTATGTTATATAACACAATTTTATTCAAAACTATAGAAAATTAGAATTATTTAATTCAATATGTAATTTATACGTTGCTTCATTTCATGGTGTTTTCCATTCTTTTCATTTTCTTTCTCTTTGCATCCTCAATGATGCCCTTCCATTCCACATCAAGAATCATGGGAGGGTGTTCATACCTAACGTTATCTCCTAGTAAACCTATACTGCATCATACATATTTTATTTTATTTTTCACTATGGTGGTGACCTCAGTTTTATTGAAGGTATCTACCTCAAATATATCCTCAAGGTAGTCCATAAGATCTTTATTAAAGTTGGAATTTTGGCAATTCCACCTTCCGTGTATGGTGGGCCCAAAAATATTTAACGCTTTGTCATCCATTCTTTTATAAGGCTAGTTGTTACCTACATGAAAAAATATATGATCAATATTTTGAAAATAATAATATAGATGAATTATGTTTGAGATAAACAACACGAAATAATTAAAACATCAAAAAATACCATAATTTTTTGTTGCTTTTATTACAAATCTTTCATTCATAAAAAATGTGTAGGGAATTTTCCCCATCCTATTAACATGTGATGCTTCAGGAAATGAATCCATATTATTATCAGTACTTGGGTCACCTTTATCACCAACTGATCTAGAGTTTGGCTACGTGTTTGGCTTGGGGTACATGTGCTGATGGGCCACAACAAATGGTGTATACACAGTGTCAGTATTGGGAGTATGAATACTTGAAGGTCGAGAAGTGAATAAATTCCTTGTAGATATGTACAAGGTGTTAGTGTTGGATGGAAGCTCATGTCATGTCTTGGTAGTTCCACTAGTACCAACACTGAGCTGAGGACCAACTAAATGACGTTGGAAAAAAGGTGCCTCCAAATAACCCTACATAAGAAATAAAACACTTTTTTTATTAGATAATGTAAAAGTTAAAAGAAAAATTTCATAATTGAAATTATGGAATAAAAAAATCACTTTAAAATATGGTTATTACCT